>JANSTW010072128.1:0-10244 GCA_027564275.1 Diadocidia ferruginosa | reverse complement strand
AACAATATTATATTTTGCTCACGTTTGTTTCAAAGAATATAAAACCAGAAAAATAACTAAAAAAATAAAAGCTAAAAAAAGTATTGGCGCAGTTTTTTTAATACAATCATAATCATAAAGTTAAGAATTTACACTTTTATTGAGGATTTAATAAAATTGAAAATTGAATGGTAAATCCAAATATGCAATAAAATCTCTATTTAAACTACCTTTAAAACACAAAGAATAACGGATTAATTATAGTGTTATTATAACAATTTTTAATTAAACAATACTTAAACTTACTGTTAATATGTTTGTTTTCATTATATTCACAGTTTTGGAATGATGTATTAGTTGATTGTACGTTTTTTAGCAAATTTGTAATATTGTTTTGTATAGAAGTATCGTTTAAATAATTATTGTTTTCTTCAATCTCTGAAATTAAAATTTTAATGATAAAAATAAGGTTTACAATGCCTAATATAAAAAATTAATTTTTTAAAGTGCTCACTTACTTTTATGTTCGATAAGCGTATGATTTTGTTTATGCTCATTAGAAATAAAAGGTTGTGAAAATTGTGGAATGTTGAAAGGTACTGACAAACCTTGCCCTAAATCTACACCTAACCCAGAATCAGGACTAGAAGATGTAGATGAAGTCATAGGTTTTGGGGGTAAATTTGCCGAATTCGGATATGAACTCAAAAGTCGAATTTCGTTAAGTGCATTGTTTATAATATTACTAGAATTTGGAAACATAGCTAGCAACAAAGATGGATTTTCAAAAAGTGATCCATAATCAAAATTTTTGTAAAATGAAGTAAAGTCCAATAGTGACATATCGGAAGATTTAATCTAAAACATATAAACTGTAAATAAATATGTATTATTAGACAATCATATTTGATAATCTTACTTGTGAAGCAGGTACTCCCATTGTAGAATTGATTACACTTGTATTTTTTCTATCAATTATAGCGGCTGACAAAAGACAAGCTGGCGCTGATGTACGACGAACTTCAAGATTAGGCACTGATATGCAAACATTGTTTTCATTTTCTTGGATTATTGGAAATTTTTCACTTTCATTTTTATTAGTGTTACTTTCCATTGATCTTAAAAATGTTTTTCCAGAAAATTCTCCATTAATACCTTGTAAAAGTCGATTTTCATCTAAAAATGTCAGTAATCCTTCATGATGATGAGATTGGGGTAAATTTTGCGGAAGAATTAAAGTATTAGGGAGAGAAAAATCTGTTAAAATAGGCAGCCTTGGTATTGGTCTTAAAATATCATTAGGTGGTTCCTTTCCCGAAAATAAATTATGATTTATTGCTGGTAAAGATTTTAACATTATTTCTCGAAATAAGTCATCATTTAGTACTATTGAAGGAGGATTAGTTATTGGGACTTGTAGAGGCTTTTTGAAGACAATATTGTTATTATAAATATCGCAATTTTTGCTTTGTGAATCATTTATAGAATCGTAGTTTTCTAACTTGTGATAGCAATTTCCCCCAAAAGGCGTTGTAGTAAAATTGTTCTTAATATCATAGATTGCCTTAGAATTAACTATATTATTTTGAGAGATGCCACAATAGCTTTTATTTATAAAATTGATATTTAATTCTGAATTATTTTTGTTTTTAACATTAAAGTTAGTGGAAGTTGATTCTTGGAGATTCAAATTTCCTACATCAAGCATTGGTTTTTCATGCACTGGCAAGGATATTGTGGTTTTATGTTGATCTGTTACATTATTAACTTCATTGCAATGCTTAAAAAACGCCATACATTTATAACTATCTTTGAGATCCACCATAATATATAATAAATAAATAATATAGCAGAAATAAAAAATACTAAATTTACTTTTACCAATTCATTGTGCAAGCTTAATAAATTTAAGTTTAATTTTTCAATGAAATAATATAGCCAAATATATTAAGTAATGTGAAAAATATAAAATAAAAATAACTAAATCAAAATACTACTGGTAAAAGAAATATAATAATTAAGACATTTGCGTTAAAAAAAACTAAACTTAACGCAATCTTAGAGAGTAAGCGTCAAAAATCTTTCGGCTATTTTTTGTGTTTACAAGACTATTTTATGAAAGTGAGTGGAAAAAATTAAGCGAATGAATAGATAATGTGAAATGATGACCAAATGACCAATGGTCCTGTCTCCACCTTCTTTTCCTATTCTTTATTTTGTTTCCCTATGCAAAGTTGCTTTTTCTTCACTTTAGCATTTTGTTGACATGTAGCATTTAGCAGCACTTTTCCCTTTCCGTTCGTTTGAGGATGAGACAATGATGAAGATGAGTGTTGCGCTTTATATTTTATGTATTTTTACGTGTATACACAATACACGTTGATCAAACTTACGATTAACACTTTTAAACGAAAAAATAGAACGGCTTAGAAAAGCAAAAATTTAGAAAAGGAAAGTTGAAAAAAAAGCATAAAAAGAAAGGAAAACCCTTCACTTAAAACCTTTTTCAGATTTTACCGTTGATTTCCCTCTTTAACCACAGGTATGTTTTAATTTTTCCTTAATCTTATAAACATAATAGCTATAATTTTTTGATGGTATGTTATGTATTTTATGCAAATAACGTGTACAAATAAATACCACCTACGATAATGTGCTTTATATTAATATTTGAGAATTGATAGTTTTAGCATCTTAAACGCCATCTTACTAAAACATATTACGTTATTTCTTGAGCTCATTGAAAAAATATTATAATAGTTTTTTGATGAATAGTTCCTTATCAACCAAAGTATTTGTCGGAAGTTGAACTTTCAGTGTCTTGAAGAGGATGGAATATTTCTTCTTTAACTGATTGGCGTAAAACCAGTATTGACCGTTTTATTTTATGGGAGCATTTTGACTTTGTTTGACTAAAAAACGCAAACGATTGCAAATCAAAGGATACGAGTAATGCGGTTGTAAGATCAATAAAAGTTAAAAGTTAACATTGAAAGCAATTTTGCTTAATCTGTTTTTTATACTCTTTAAAAACTTGAAGAAGCTTATAATTGATTTATTTATTTTGTCAATAAATGCTATTTAATGCTTTGTTAAGTACACTATTTTTACTTTTTGAAAGATTTTAATAAACAATTACTTTATTTTATTTTAAATATTTTGAATGATATTCTTATTAGAAGTGACCACTACTACGATCATTGCATTACTCTAAAAGTACTTCGTTCTTACTTAGTTCTATCATTGTGAGTCGAAGTCAATTTAAGTTCGCTGACAAGGACACAATCGAATAATTTATTTTATTTTTTTAAATATATGGATCACATGAAAACTTGATGTTAAAAAAATAATAAATCAGCTTTTTTAAACAAAGTTTAAAACATTACATTTTATTGTCCAACATTTTTACAGAAAAACAACGCACAAAATTTGCTCTAGAACCTATTAGTACCCTATAACATAAATTACTATTAAGATCGACTAAGTTATGTTGCATTAAAATAATTGGTGAACCAAACGTTGCCTCATTAAGTTGAAATATTTTTTCATAATATAATTTGTAAAAGTTTTCTTCTCGTAAATTCATCCAATTAAAAATATCGGTTAAACAAAATCTAATTAAAGTGCCTGGAATTTATAAATATATAATTAAATTATAAGTCTTATTACAAGAGAAATTAAAAGATAATAATACCTGATGTTGTAAGAAGAAAAGCGTAACAATCAACAATTACAGGACTTCTAACTGTTGAAATACTAACATTCGTGTCCAAAATAATAACAGTAACAAGCTGAAGTTGTAATAAATTGGTAGTAAGATTAAAATCTTGTTGTACGATATATACTTTATCATTACAACATAAAAGAAAAAAATATTTAGAAATTTGCAAGTCATCATTTTGTTTCTTCATATAAATGGTTGGAGCATCAAAAATAGTCGACTTAAGTTTTAATTCACATCTCTAAATTCAAATTATAATTATTAAACTTCAAGCACCTTCAAGGGTACAAAAAGTTTAATGTTACATAAAAATGTTACTATTAAGTTTAATTTAAATTTAATAAATACTAAAAAATATTAATACAAAATATAACCAGTTCGCCAGTTTTAACATCAAACAATGTTATTGTACCACGTATTGTAACTACAATAATTGTTACGCCCGTAACAGCAGGAGATTGAAGGATATCAGCAAATACAGGTCCGTCGACATTTTTGCACCATAAACGCAACTCAGATGACTAAATTACAACTTAAATGATAAAACAAAACTAATTATATTTAAGAAATAAAAACAGATAAAAAAATACCATTTCAAAGGCTATAACAAATCCGCTCAAAGTCGCCACAACAAAAACAATCGATGAACAACCTTGTTTCTGACAAAAAATAGAAGAAACATAAGGCGTTGAGCGAACCAAACCAAATTTACTATCACTTGCTGAAACATCAATTTTTTTTAACGACTTCTTACAAATTTTCATATATTTGTAGTCCATTTGAATTGCGTATAAAAATCCGTCATATGAAGCGCAAAAAAGCATTTCATTTGTTTGCAATTGAGTTTTAACATTTTTGACTGCATTTTCACAAGAAAATTTGTTAAAAATTACAGGAGAGGAACGAATTTCACCATTAGTTTGCAAAAAGTCACACAATTTGTGAGATTCACGTTCAAAGATGTATAATTTCCCAGATAACGTACCTATAACAAAATTTTAATAATTTAAGAGTTCAAGAAATTAAATTAATAGTTAAGTTATTTACCAAAAGCAATTAAATGATCCCCAACCGCACATTTTGCTTCAATTGCACCTGATTTCGCTTCATTGAACTCCAGTAAAACTTCACCAGAACTAAAATCAAAACAGCGAAAGCAACCCGCATGCGAACCAACGTATATCAATGATAATCTGTTTAAATAATTTCAAAAACATAATTGATTACATAGCAAAACCTTTCTCTAACTAAATATAGTTATTAGCTGATTAAAAGTTAAAAACTATGTAAAAAGTTTAAGACAAGTTTTAAAAAATTAAAAATTAGTTAAATAATTAACAAAGTAAAGCTAAAAAGTACCTAGAATTCTGACTGGTATTTAAACCACAATAAACTATATTAGGAGATGCGTCCACACATTTTACTAAATTAGCTGACCAAATTTCTTCAATAACAAATTTTGTTAACTTTAGGCTTAAATGAGTATCTTTATTAGAATTTTGTACTTGAACCTTTTGCGTTAAATTAGTTTTAATATCATTGTCAACAATTTCCAACAAATTCTTTAACTTTGTTCTTTTTTCATCCATTAACATTTGAATTAATTCAATTGCCTTTGATGATTTATTGTCATCTAAAATATAAAATAGAACCTTTGAATAAGTATAAAATCTATCTAATTTTAAAAAATTAGCATTTTTATAATTACCTTTTAAAATATTAGAAGCTGCATTCCTTTCAATAAAAAAAGCCAATTCTGCGACTTCTAAAGACCCAATACCTACTTGACGTAAAGATGATTCAAGCAATTCATTAGATAATTCAAAACTTTGCAAATTTGGGTACATTTTACACAATAACTCCCAAGCATTTAGTGAGTTAGCCCAACAATTATTTCGCAAATCTTGGCGAGCGAAATCTATCAATTTCTCTTCGTAAATTTTACCTATAATAAACATTTATCGTTAATTTTTTTAAAGCGCCATAATTAAGTAGATTTTTTTTAATTTTTCTAACATTGAAAACAAAAATTTTAAAATGTATAATACCATTTATAGTAATAAAGTTGTTCAATTCAGTATTATAAAATATTCGTGTTGGCCGTAATCGTACTGGAAGTTTAAATTCATCTTTTAAAAAAGCTTGAATTGCTGCTTTACATGAAACTTTTGAATCCACACAATTTACAAATAAAAATCGACAATTCTCAGCAAAAATTAATTTTGCAAAGATAATTTGTGGAAAATTGGTCAAAAATATTTCTTCTATTTCCGCAGCAAAAGGCAAAATTCCGTTAGGCTTTTTCTAAATAAAACAAAACAATTTTCTTGAAAATTATTAAAACACCAAAGTTAGAGTGCAACAAAAAATTTTTTAATAATAAAATAAAATAAAGCAATAAGCAAAACTAAATAACCAAAATATATGACAAAAGCAACATAGAGAAATCACATTGTTTAAAAAAGTTAGATTTCCCATTCTAAAACATTACCTAAAATAATAATATAAAACTTATTAACCTTTCTTCCCCGAACAACAATTTCATTTTTAGAAGTAAAAGGATTTAACCTCTGGGTTACCATATCACCCGTTTGGACTAAAGTTTCGTTATTATCAAACTTAAAATTGAT
Organism: Diadocidia ferruginosa; assembly: GCA_027564275.1. NCBI lineage: Eukaryota > Metazoa > Arthropoda > Insecta > Diptera > Diadocidiidae > Diadocidia > Diadocidia ferruginosa. The sequence goes on along the minus strand of JANSTW010072128.1, from coordinate 3,914 downwards.
AAAACATTTACGGCTTCCCCCAATTAAAAGAGTTTCATCCACCGGATTAATTTGAAGCGTTGTTTGTAGCAAAGGTTCTCCAATGGCTATTAAACATCGACAATCATCATTCCCATCAATTATATTACTAAAAACTAGAGTAAATCAAAAATTATTGTCGCAAAATTTTCTTTATTTTTATAAAAACAATATATTAATTCATAAAAAACCTTTCTGAAAGTTCTAATTTCTGACAAGACGCCCAACACGATACTTCTGTAACACCATAAATATTAAAAATATTGGCCGCATGATTTTTAGTGCAATTTGACAAAATCAAGTTTAATGGAAAAACCTCGCCTCCAATTAAAATATTTTTAATCACTGCGTTAGTACCAAAAAGAATGCGTAAAAAGTCGACACTAAATCTTTGCAAAACAGTAGGAGTAAATTGTGCAAACGACAAAACTTGATTTGAAAGAATAGAATGTTCTAAAAATGAACTACTTGTACTATTTTCTGTTGGAATAATAATCAACTCTGCACCACAATAAATTGCTAAAAACATTTCAACAATAGACGGATCAAAAAATAAATTTGTAGAAAATAATATTTTATCTGACTCATTTAATTCAAAGCGCTCTCTAAAAAATTATATATGTATAAATTAAAAACGTCTAAAATATTTAAAAGAGTGTACTATTCATAAAATCATAGATTACAGATTTCAAATGGAAAAACTAACGCAAAGTCTAATATATTTGGCATAATAGCTCGAGACGGAACATGTATAGTTTTTGGTTGACCAGTAGAGCCGGAAGTTTGAATCGCGTATAAAATATTTTCATTAGTACCTGCTTTATTTAAAGAAAAGTCATCATCTTTGTCCATTAAAAAAGATGTAAAGAATAGTCTTTTGCCTTTAATAATATGTTCTCCAATAGAAGCTTTTATTTTTAAATGTTCTAAAGCATTTACAGAAATAATTGCTCGAACTTTAAATCTTCGGCATTTTTGATAAGTGTATTCAGATAATTGCCCTGATGTTTGATTATGTACATCATATAGTGGTGGATCCAATGAAATAAAAGCATTTCCTGAACGAAGAATACTAAACTTGGTTAGTTAAAACAAACAAAAGGGAAATTCCTGCAAATTTTCTTAAATTTGGTTAAGAATAGAATACTACTTATTTAACAACAAAGTTCAAGTTTACAAGACTGACTTCATAAGAATGAAATATTCAAGAAAATAAATGTAATTTATGTAATATTTGAAGCTACACTTAAAATGTACTTTGTTTGATTATATATTGGATACTGACTTAAAAATATTATGCAATCAGAAAACAAATTTATAATCAAAAAATAAACATAACCCTATAACTATAGCCACATAAAGTGCACTTTTTTCAACCGCAATACCAATTAAGTTATTATTGACTTCACTTAAGACAGATAAACATCGCAAAAGACAATCCGTAACGTATTGAGCAACATCCAAGATTTCGGCATGACTCCATAACTCAACTGAAGTTTCATTAGAAAAACCAAATTCTCGAATTCGAAATGCAGAATGAATGCGAAACGGAAAGTCTTCTTTAGTTTTAATCTTGATCATTTTTCTAAGCACTACATTGTAAATTTTTATTGTACTTATTTACACATGTTCAATAGATTATAAAACATTAAAAATTCATTGATTTAATAACATTTTTAAAGCAAGTAATAAATGTCAGTAGTATACATATGCTACTTCTAGCGCACCCAACCCATCTCAAAAACCTTTCAAAAAACATACTTTTCCACATATTTTATCCAATTATTTAACAAAATATATACAAAAATACGCAAATTAACCCCATTTTTTACTATCACCCAGGACCACCCACTTGCGCCAGGAATATCACCCCAACAACTGTGCCAAGAATTTAGATACCTAAAATGTATAATTTTATGGCTAAATTACTAATAATCTACTTCATTTTTACGTAGCGCACTCCATCACCCATTTGCTTTAGAAAAAAAAAATTAACATTTTCTAATCAAATTAACTAAAACATTTTAATAAACAGTGCTATTTTACTTTGCACCGAAATATTTCTTTTATTATTTATAGTCATTTAAAATTGTGCGTTATTTGTGGCATAATGTGTCACTTTTTTGAAAGCTTTTTTTTTTTGCTAGCAAAATTTTCTTGAGAGAGAATTAGTATTTTCATTTTGTATAATTCTATTGAATATTTATTTATATGTCTGTAAAAGGATTTTATAATGTGTATTCAAATTTCAGATATTCAGAACTGCTGCTAATGGAGATACTCATCGAATTGCACGATCAAGATGATGTGGTCCGCAATAAATTTCGTTCTAAATTTGACATAGAGGTACTTGTTTGTATAAATTAAATAATTATTAAATATAATTTATTTTAGAGTACGTTGAAACAATTGCAGGAAAAAATCCATTCGAAGTGGAAAATCGACAATGAAGATCAACAACTGTTTTTCGAAGATGGAAGCGAACTTGATGGACTTGGTGAAAAAAGCATTCAGTCTTTTGGACTAAAACATGGAGATAAAGTAGTAGTCGTAAGCTTTTAAATTTTTTATTATATTTTTTGTTGGATATTGAGATAGATAATTTTGAGGATAAATTTAATAATTTTTGAGATTCAGAATAGTATTAAACAATTATTATACAGCTAGTGAATTTTATAACTCGAACAAACCAAAATTCATTTTAATATTTTGCACCATTTTGACATTTTCATTTTTTAGAAACACTCGCTGCTATCGAGTTGGTCTGCACTATTAGAGCTTGAAACGGCATTTCAACAAACAAATGAACCGGAGCTCAAAACATCGATTCGCACTCGTTCAACGGACATTGTTAAGGCGTTGGTGGACTCCCTCTTCTTTGTTGCGTACGCAGGTTTGAATAGTCGATGTACTAGTATTGAAAAGAAGTTTCTAATGTACTTCGATCGCAAGGTGGAAGCAATAAAGGTAGGTCATTTTTTAACGTTATTTCAATCTGATTTGATTAATATTTAGAATTCTTGTCGAATTTACTTCAAAAAAGTCTATGGGCAGAACGTCAAGCTAACGTTTGATTCGCGTGAAGACGGCTCTCGCTCCGGGTGCCTTTGTATAGTAGAGGATCAATCCGTAATCAACAAGTTTTTTGTAAAAACCCATCATGGTGCTGGAGATAAATCGTCCCGTAAGTTTATTTTTTAGTTAAAAAAATTCTTAATTAAAAATTTTTAGATACGCGTTATGATATTGATCTAAAGGAGCTTTTCGTATACAAGTTTCTCGAGCATCTAAAAATGGGCGCTGAAGTCCACTTCATCGACAACGAGTCTTTTTCGAAGTGGATTATTTATATTGGAAGCCGAGAAATCCCAGGATTCAAGACTCTGGAATTCGTTGAGCTGACAGAACCGCAGAATGTCAAAGAATACTCCAAATTCGTTGTTCATATGCTGTTCGTTTTTAGCGTCCTGATGCTTGGTGATCATCACACTGCTAATCTTGGCGTCGGTAGCGCGGGCAATCCATTTATTGTGGACTTTTTTATAATCGGAAAGCCATTGGCGAGTGTAAAAGACCTTTACGAAAGCGTACGTATGGCAAAGAAATTCAAGTAAGTCACTCATAAAGCTTTGATATTACTATTTATTTCAATTATTTCAGTGAGAATCTGGGCACTTTCAATGAGCGGCTTAAAATATCGTTGGATTATTTGAGGGAGTCAAATTTTTTGGCTATTTTGGAAAGCTCTGTAGAATCCTTTCTTCAACACCAAAAGCTAATGTTCGACAAAAGTCTTCTAGTCTTCGATAAACCTCAAAAGACGGCTGATTTGAAAGAATATGTTGAGAATGTGAGAAGAAACGTTAAATTATTCAATGAATACTTACACTCGTATA
>JANSTW010072117.1:0-10245 GCA_027564275.1 Diadocidia ferruginosa | reverse complement strand
AAATGGAAACCATTTGGAAATAATATCAAAAAAATGAAAATCATTTGGAAATCATTTATAAAAAGTGGAAATCATTTTGGAAATCAGTGGGACACATTTGTTCATATAAAAAATGAAAATCATTTAGAAATCATTACAAAAAATGGAAAGCATTTGGAAATCATTTCCAAAAATGAAAATCATTTGGCAAACATTTCCAAAAATGGAAATCATTTGGCAATCATTTCAAAAAATGGAAACCATTTGGAAATAATATCAAAAAAATGAAAATCATTTGGAAATCATTTATAAAAAGTGGAAATCATTTAAAAAAATGGAAATCATTTTGGAAATCATTGAAATTTAGAAATCAGTGGTACACATTTGTTCATAAAAAAAATGAAAATTATTTGGAAATCATAACAAAAAATGGAAAGCATTTGGAAATCATTTCCAAAAATGAAAATCATTTGCCAATCATTTCCAAAAATGAAAATCATTTGGCAATCATTTCAAAAAATGGAAATCATTTGGAAATCATTTCCAAAAATGTAAATCATTTGGCAAACATTTCAAAAAATGGAAATCATTTGGAAATAATATCAAAAAAATGAAAATCACTTGGAAATCATTTATAAAAAAAGGAAATCATTTGGAAATCATTTATAAAAAGTGGAAATCATTTAAAAAAACTGGAAATCATTTTGGAAATCATTGAAATTTGGAAATCAGTGGGACACAATTGTTCATAGTGGTTAACCCCTCGACATACATTGTTTCAGTCTATTTTCTGCGGACATATCTATCCCTTATTTTTTATCACTAAAGTTCAAGTGTTTGTTTTTATATTTAAATAATTATTTGGACTAAAGTCAAGTTCGTTTATCAAAACTCACGCAAGCTGTTTAATAAAAATAAACAGCTGCTTAGCGGGGCAATTATAAATAAATCAAAAGCTTTTACAAAAAAAATGTATACCTAAATTTTGTGGCGCTTAGAAATGCTTCGTTACACTTCTTTTATATTTTTCGCGCTTGTTTTACTATTTACAAAATATTATCAGGAAACCATAAATAATTCAAAATGTTCAAAACGAAAAAAAAACGAATTAATTTTTACCTATCTCTCAAGAAAAACCAACAAACGCATAATTTACGATAATATCATTGTATGGTTTTACAAAAGAGATGAATGAAATTATTTTTTATTCATTTTTAAATGACACAACAACAATAATAATAATAATAATCAAAATAATAGACTTCCCCGAGGTCTTTTGTTTGCAGTTTGTCTACATAATATAGTTGAGTTTAAATTTAAAATTTATTTTCTTCTCGCATTTGGATATATAGAAAACCAAAAACACAATTTGAACTTAAATTTGATACTTTGTCATTGTTTTTTTTTTTTCTATTCACCAAATTTGGGTAATAAATTATTTTTTGAATGCCCGCAGTGGTATTCGCATTAAATTTCAAATTTTAGCGTAATAATTTGATACAAATTATTATTATTACCGATGAGGGGACCAATTTAATCGTTTATGTTATTGAAATGTTTATTGATTATTTATTGATTTTCTTGATCATATTTATTTGTGTGCGGTAGAAATATGGCAAAATCTTATGGTCAAACAAACGATAAACACTGGTAGGTAAAATAATATATTAAATAAATGATTAATAATTATATTAAAATGGTCAATTTGACTCTTGATGAACTTTTTAGGTTAATTATATATCATATTTTTCACACCTACTTTTTTCAATGTTGACATTTTATTTTTCGTGAAATTGAATTATTGGTTTTTTAATTTATTTTTTATTAAGTCAAAAATGTGGTTATTTGTATATATATAGATAAAGTTTAATTCGGTTAAAAAATACGTAAATTCGATAAATAGAATTAACACGCAATATTTTGTAGAATAGAATTTTTTTCACTCAAAATTCAGTGAATTTAACCTGATTTTGTCAAAATTTAATAAGTTAAATTCACTCAAAATAAAGTAAATGTAACCTTATTTTGACAATTTTTATTGAGTGATATTCACTTAAAATAAAGTGACTTCACCCATATCTCGAAAAAATTTATTCAGCGAAGTTCACTCAAAAAATGAATCGGTCAGCTAGGGCAAAGTATCAGCACTGGCTGAGAATCTTCATATATATCGGTCCATATAAATTTTCTATTGCTGTAGCGAATTTAGAATTGAAATGAAAATTTTAAATTTTTAAATTACGCTCAATAAATAAATTCAGAATAGATTGTATTTCGTTTTATTTTGAGTGATTTTTATTTATTTATTTTCACCTTATTTTGAGAGATTATAACTCAATATTAAAGAATAACACTCAAAACAGAGCAAAATATAACCTATTTTGACTTTATTTATTATGTGAAATAATCACTCAAAATAAAGTAAATATAAATAAATGAAAATCACTCAAAATAAAGCGAAAAATAATTTATTCTGACTTTATTAATTAAGTCATAATCACTCAAAATAAATTGATAATAAATAAATAAAAATACTAAAAATAAATCAAAATTTGACCTATTTTGAGGTAATTTATTAAGTGATAATCACTCGATGATTTTTTTAACAATGTTTTGCGTGATTATCAAAATAAAGCAATATGAAAGAATAATATTTTGACATAATAATAATCACTCGATGATTTTATTTTTTTTAAACCTTATTTTGAGTGATTATCACTTAAAAAATAAAATCAGAATAGGCTACATTTCGGTTTATTTTGAGTGATTTTTTTTTTATTTATTAACAGCTTAATTTAAAAGATTATTACTCAATATTAAAGAATAACACTCAAAATTAAGCGAAATATAATCTATTTTGACTTTACTTATTAAGAGATAATCACTCAAAAAAAGTAAAATAAAATTAATGAAAATAATTCAAAATAAAACGAAATACAACCTATTCTAACTTTATTATTTGAGTGATAATCATGCAAAAAAAAAGGTAAAAATAAATAAATAAAAAACACTCCAAATAAAGCAATATGAAAAACAAATATTGTGATATCATTTATTGAGTGATAAACACTCGATGATTTAATTTTTTTTAAACCTTATTTTGAGTGATTATCACTTAAAAAATAAAATCAGAATAGGCTACATTTCGCTTTATTTTGAGTAATTTTTATTTATTTCTAAAAATCACTCACCACCTTAATTGGAAAGATTATAATTTAATATTAAAGAATAACACTCAAAATAAAGCGAAATATAATCTATTCTCACTTTACTTATTAATTTTATTTTATTTATTTAGTCAACGCGGACATAATGTCCTACTGACACAATAAGTGATAATCACTTAAAATTAAGTAAAATTAATTTAATGAAAATAACTCAAAATAAAACGAAATACAACCTATTCTGACTTTATTAATTGAGTGATAATCACGCAAAAGAAAGGAAAATAAATAAATAAAAATCACTCAAAATAAAGCAGAATACGACCTATTCTGATTTTTTTTTTATTGAGTGATTATCACTATTAAGTCGGAATAGGTTCGTTTTTTTAGTGTTATCAATCAATAAAAAATTCAGAACATGGTTTATTGTTTCGCTTTATTTTGAGTTTTTTCACTCACAATTTCTAATCAAAATGACAAAAATATTCGCTCAATAATAACCGATTTTTAATCAATAAATTAACTCAATCAATCAATATTTAGCAAAAATGCACTTTACTGGCGTATTCAGCAGAAGCTTCCTACTCCCTCTCAAGGTACCTTCACTCGAGTCACCCTATAACTTTTGTTAGTGGGGAAACCACCCTCTAGGGCAGGGAAGGGGTTCAACGTTTCAGATAAAAAAACGTTAAAAAAATTGTGACGTCATTAGAAACTATAAAAGCACTTTGTATGAATGATAGATAGAGGGGATAAATATGCGTATTTTGATATATCACACGACCCCTTTTCCCCCTATTTTTGTAAAAATTCGTATTTTTTTTATTTTTTAGGTTATGTTTGTTTGAAGAATGCATTGATAAGGGTTGCAACAGACTATCTTCTTTTAACAGAATAAGTAAAAAAAACAGCTGTAACCCTCCCCTTAATCTACAAACAAACATACTCTAAAAATCAAAATATGCAAGTTTTTACAAAAATAGGGGAAGAAAGGGGGTTTGTGTGATATATACAAATACGCGTATTTATCCCCACTATCTATCCTATAAATATCATCATAATCGTGTCCTTTATTCCAAAGAGAGGGCGCATAGGGACCATTTTACCCTTTTTCTATCTGATACCATGGTTTTCATTGACTTCTATATCTTTGACTATATCAAAGGTGGAGTGTTGTCAGCTACTCGCAATAGCCAAATTTTTTGGTGATCAGTGGGACGGGTTTTTACATTATATGAGGAAACCAAATATAGTGATTTTATATTTTCTAATGACGTCACAATCTCAATGTTTACGTTTTGTATCTAAAACTTTAAACCCCTCCCCTGCTCTAGAGGGTGATTTCCTCCACTAACCAAATATATGGGGTGACTCGGGGAAAGTTCCCTACATTATAGGGGGGGTTCAGAGCAGGAGGCTCCTGCTGAAAACGCCGATTAAGTGCATTTTAACCCAATAATTTCATAATTTAAGTCAATTACTCTAAATTTGTTGTAATATTTGAGTTAATTTCAATCAATTTAAAATCTGGTCAACCGATGCAATAGCTCAGTAATTGGTCAACCAAATGAATATTGTAAGCGGGAGGTCGGTGTTTCGAGTCTCCCAACGGCACAAATTAAAAATTTAAAGAAGTGGTTTTTTTCGGAATCAAGGTGATAAAATTACTTAGATCGATAGCACGGGCCGGGTGGTTCGGATTCCACTTGAAAATGTAGGTCCCGTTTCACGTTGAATTTAACAGACAGAGTCAACATAAAAGTGACACACGTAGTATCAAAACGGCATTTCCATGCTAATCGGGATTCTGAGGAAGAATCAGCCCCTTTAACCAACCAACCAAAATCTGGTCAGTTTTTAATAAAAAGAAGAATTTTTTACTGAAATATTTTTCACGCAAACGATCTTAGCGAATTGTTGATTGAATTTGGTCTTAAAAAAATGAACGATAGATTTCACTCAGAATTAATTTTAATTTTTTCACTCAATTGAGTGAAAATAGTTAAGAGTTTCAAAAATCCTTAGTTTATAATAACATAAATTAGCCAGTATAGACGCTATGTCTTTGATTTTTTTGTCTTTTCGACGTCGTGTTATGTCTATTTCCTATATATGTAAGATAAAACTTATTTCTACCATAAAATATTTTTACCTATATGTGTACTGTTGGAGCAGGCTCTCGACCAATTTTTCTCTTATTATTTTATTTTTAAAAATATTTACCGAGAGCCTGCTCCAAAACACATATATCTATTATCTATTCAAAACGGCCGCTTAAAACAATTTAAATCATATTTACCTATATTCTCCGGTTGGATCGTAATCGTATGGTATATTTTGACCAGAATATGGACCATAGCCGCCATCGTAGGGAAATGGAATGTGAATGTATTTGCCCAATTCTCTCCTGTCCGGCACATGTACGTAAACTCGATCGTTCATTGGCATATATCGTCCTGCAATTTGGTATTGTGGTTTGGCTAAATTTTTGTTTATGTTTTTTGTGTTTTTGTTTTTTTTACATAATTGTTTTCAAAAATTAGTTGGAAAAAAGTTTTTGTTTTTTAAATTAATAAAAATTAATAAAGATTGATAAAATATTGAAGCTATACGGCTTGCATACAAACGTATACGTTGGACGCATACGTTTACCGCATATGCAAGCCGTAGCTTTAGAAAAATAGAAATCATCAACTTCATATATCACAAATTCAATGGTAATTAGTTAATTGATGCAGAGTTTAAATTTTTAAATTAAAACAAGCAGCGTAATTTAATTCAAAGCAGTTTTCATCGGACTCTCTCTCAATATTGTAATTTAAGCATATTAGGTTAAAGAGGGCTCCCATACCATTTTTGCTTTTACTATTCATTAAAAAAATCCATATGTATATATTATGGAGTTTGTATGAAAATAGTTCAATCCTTAGGTCAAAATGGTCAAATCGCCGGGACCATGTTTTTTTCTCGTTTTATGATGCCCTGATTCAGAAAAACTAGAAAATAAAAAGTGTCCGTCCGTCGGTCTTCAGAATTAGAGGGATCCCAATATTTTAATATATTGTGCAGGTATATTGACCTCGAGATGATAAATATGTCCCAACCTACTCCGATTTTGATGAAATTTTCAGAATTTGCTTTTTATCGAAATTCATTAGACCCGCATTTTATTGTATGTCATTAGGGTGACCCACTTCAGAATTAGGGGAGTCCTAATATTTTGCATATTGTACTAGGTATATTGACCACCAGTGGATAAATATGTCTCAACCTCTTTCGATTTTGATAAAATTTTTAAAATTGGTTCGTTATCGAAATTCATTAGACCTGAATTTTGTGTATACAATTAGAATTACACTTCAGAATTAGGATTATCCCAAAATTTTCTAATTTACCATTAAAATGGATGGGTTTAAACAAATTTAGTGGGGTATATTTTTAGTGGATGAAACTTTTTTGCAAGATATATGAGTTAGTTAATCTAAATAGAGAAGTTTAGACGACTGAGATCAAACATAAAGTGCAGTAAAAGCAACAATCCAGTTTTGCTGGGTGCTCTCTCGGTACCGTTTTTTCGTTTCATTTGAGCGATAATTTCCCGCCATCAAACCATTTTTTTCGCACTGATCATTTTGAAGGTCAAACAAAATCATTTTTATTTATTATTTCGTACGTCGTATGTGCGAAGCTTTTTATATAGTTTTTTCTTCTAATATAAATTCTTCGTATATATAAATATAGTTATATACTAACATTATAAAAATATTTTGCTATAAATTATATAAAATGTCTATATATAGAGTGTATATAATATTGTATATAGTTGAAATACGTTATATATAGTGAGTATATAGAGTCGTGTATATATAAATAAAGTAGATAGAAATAGAGAAAATGTTAGAAAATTAAAAATGTGTATATTCGCACAATATGTTAGCCTAGCAGTGAAGCTCTTCTTTGCTGTATTTGTGTGTTAATTTGCATTTTTTGGTGTACATTTTTTTCTTGTATTTTCTAAAACGCAAAAAATTTCTTTTCTGTGTCATATACGATTTTCCTATATAGAAAGAAAATTATTGTAAAAGAAAACATTTAGATGTTGAAAATGTTGTTTTTTTTAATCCATATTGATGATGAAACGAAAAATGTTTGAAATGAAAAAAAATTAATTATAATTTGCACACACATACCGTTGATTTTATTTTATTTATTTATTTATGTATATATAGATATCACAGAGTTTCACTATATAATTACAGTGATCATATGTCAATCATAATAATAATAATAATAACAGATTATTGTTTTGCGAACAATAAAATTTTTAATTTAGAAAATTTGATATTTTTTTTGGAAAATTTCGCTTTAATCCTCTGTAGAAACGGAGTTGTGGTATACGCGCGATTATCGAAAAGCAAAAAAGCTTTGATGTAACTTTGTTGTTTTCGACGGTGGTGGTGGTGGTGGTGACGACGCTTTTTTTGTTTTACATTTATTATTGTTATATTGATTGAAGAACGACAACGACAATAATTCAGTAGATGATGACGTATTTGATGTATTTAACATTTTTTCATTTTTTTTCCTTTTTATAATATTATAATATGAAACTTTATAAGCACTTTTCTTTTATCTATATAAGATTTTCTGATTTTTTTTTCTCAAGCCGTCACGACCGGCACACAAACGGCTCTTCTATAATATGCACAATTAACAAAATAAAAAATCAATTAAATTACGTTTAACGAAAAATAAAGGAAAATTTTTTAATTTAATTTTTTCTTTCAAAATTGAGCTGGTAGCAGCTAAAATAGCAGCTTTATCAACAGCACATAATCAAAACTTTACTTTAGTACGGCCGCCATGTTACATTTTTTCTATCGAATTGAGTGAATTTTCTGTAAAGTATTTTTCCACAAGTTCCAGTTTATTAGAAAAGCAAAAAAAAATTCAGATGTGTGTGTTTGAGAGTATATATATGTGGGCTTTTATTTGATGTAAGAGAGAAATTCAATATAAAGCTTTTATATATTAAACAAAATTTGATATATAGTTCAAAGCTTTCATGTTGGTTTTGTATATATAGTCGAAACTTTAATATGTAATATGTGGGTGGATGTATTGGACTTGTAAATTGTATATCAAAGCTTTCATATATAATATATATGTTGGACTGTATATTGCAAGTATAGAAATAAAAAGCTTTAATATATCGTATATAAAATTAAAGCTTTGAGTAAATGAATATATGTACTCGTATGGATAAATTTGAAGGAGTTCAGGAAACTTGAGATTTTTTTTATTGGATAAAGAGCAGTTATTTTTTATATCCCTATATATACCTATACTTATATAAAGGATAATATGAATTTTCATATATGTTATAATAAAGAGCTTTCTGTGTTTATTTTTGTATATAACGTCGATTATTACAACTTGCTATTAGTGTTACGTACATATATTTTAGGGAAGCCAACAAGTATTTTCTATATTATAATATGTATGGTCGAAAAAATTGAGTCATTTCGCATATATCTATAGATAACATAAGGTATAGACTATATAGTGTATCCACACACACCTTATGGCTATATAAATTCAAGGATTATAATTAAATTGGTTTATTTTTCTAAAAGTTGGTATTATTTATAGATATATATTTAGTTATACTCTGGTAAGGTATAAAATAAATAATAATCCATATATTATATGCTTAGGGATATCAGATTTTAAAGAATTGTGGAGAAAATATTTTTTCAAAATTAGGTCATTCGTATTTAGTCTTAGTTCAGTGTAATAAGTAGACAATTTTCCGCATATTGAAGAAAATTTTGCAACAATTATAAATGAATTGTATATGAGATAACATAGTTTGTTTCTAAATTGTATGTTAATCAGCACACTTATAATTCTTTTGGTTGTGTGGATTTGCGTTCAAATATATATTTTTGTTAGATCTTTGTCCAAAAAATATTTTTGTTCACGCGATTTTGTACTGAATCCTGAAATTTGACAAGAATTTCTATATAAAAAACCGGTTCAGCACACCATGATTTCGTTTGGTTGTGTGGATTTGCATTCAAACGTATTTTTTCGGTAGATCCTTGTCCAAAAATGTTTTTTTTCACTCGATTTTGTACAGAAAAATTGAATTTATAAGAATTTCTATACAAATAATCGGAGTCAGCACACTCAGATATCGATAAATTAAAATGTTTTAAATTGTAATATTCCTTTTCGACAAATGGGACGTTTATTTGTTTTTTGGAAGAACGTTGTCACAGTCAAAAAAATCAATTTAACATTTAATTTTTTAGCTGTATATTGTGACACTGTAAATCTCCCCACAAGGAATGCCTTTTTCGATGAGGTAAGTCAAAGCAATTCTTTGAAATCATCGAGTTTTCGGTTAAATATTTTAGTGTACGAGCTGAATTCGGTTTTTACAAAAAAATGTGCTTTAATTTCTTAATAAGACGCAATTTATGATAAACTTTAAACTGTCTCCCCACAAGGGATGCCATTTTTAATGAGGAAAGTAAAAGAATTTCTTTGAAATCATCGGATTTTTTATTACAAATTTTGTGTATGAACTTAATTCGGTTTTTATCAAAAAAATTGCATACATTTCTTGATATTATGCAATTTCTGATAAACTTTAAACTTTGTCCCCACAAGGGATGCCATTTTTTTTTTAAATCGGTCGTGTTTGCAGTTAATTTAGCTAAACTGGAAACTTTTTTGTTCACTTGCAACAACTAATTATTATACCCATTTATCAGCTATTTTTTAGCTGTATATTGTGTCTGGAAGAACGTTGTCACAGCCAAAAAAATACAATTTGCTATTTTTTTTCTTTTTAAGAAAAAAATTATAAAATGTACTTCCGAAGCTCTAGATATATATTTCGCAACCCTAATAAACCGAAGTCGCAGCATACCAAGATTTCGTTGTATGGATTTGAGTTCATATACATTTGTATAGATTTCTTTAAATATTTTTAATCTGTTTAAAAAATATCGTATAAATTGCGCTTCGACTTGTCTGCTTATTGCACTGGTGTACAGAGTATACTTGATAATAAAAACAATTTTCTCCCTTT
>JANSTW010072116.1:0-20257 GCA_027564275.1 Diadocidia ferruginosa | reverse complement strand
TACTCAATTTACATTATCATCTAGAATTTTAATCTCGACTCGATACCGATAATATCGAGTTTCATAATCGGGCAGCAGGTTCCATTTACTAAAATTAATATTTTGCTTTAAAAAAGAAAAATACATTTTATATCCTTTATCAACAGTGGATTGCGTTGTCCAAAACCTAATTTTTTAATTAAAAAATATCAATAAACATTTTGAGTTTACTAAATCATGTCACGAGTAAAAGATTTTTTTCTTCTTCAAATTATCTTAAATACTCTGTGACTTATCCGGCTATTAAGAATTGATATTAATAACAGAACAATTTAATTATATAGCTCTACGCAATTACATTCATTTACTGCACTTAAATTTCTATATAGAAATCATTCCACTTAATCTTGACCATCGCATTAAATACAGTAGCAGCCAGTTACAAAAAATGTCATAGCGGCTAAAATCTATAAAATCCTAATAAATGGAATGCTACAAAGCTTTGCCAAAAATTGATTGTTTTTTCTCCTTCGCACTATACATAACTTTAGGCGTTTTTTGGAAAAAATAGTGTGCTTTTACATACAAAACGCAGATCCTGTTTATTTTATATAAAGTTCTTTTTTATAAAAAATTATACAAATATTTGTAATATTATTGTTTTTTTTTAAATAATATTTTAGTATTTTAGGCACTAACAGTTAACACCCTATATTACCCTATATGTATAGCACCGACCCTGCGAGTATAACATTTTTTCCAAGAAATTTACGATTTTCTTTTACATTTATAATAATCATTTCTCTGCATTTTCTTTTATATAGAAATTTCCTACATTTGTTATACTTAAAGGTATATATTTTCCATCGTCATTTTTCATTCTTTTTAATTAACTTGAAAAGCCATAGAGAAAAAAAAGTTTTTTTTCTTATATTTTTTTTATTGAAAAGTAAAAGCCATACATTATTATTAAAAAAAAATTTATAAAGAAATTGAGTAATGAACAATTATGATTAAAGCAGCAAAAAAGTAGAACTGGTGCGATCAAAATACCGCATTTAAGTTTTCTTATTTTAAATTTTACAAAAAAAAAACTTTTTTAATTAAATAATTGCGATCCAGATTTCAATTTGTTATGAGTGTGTTGCTCATTATTGTTTATTATAAATGATTATACCAATCAAACACCAACTTTTAATAATCTTTTACTGTTTGATACAAATAAGATTGAACTATAGGGCTGTTCGAAATTAAAAAATCGTCGATATTTTGATATTTAAAAAAAACATCGATATTTCGATATTGTAAAAAATCAACGATATTTTATATTTAAGAAAATCATCGATATCTCAATATTTAAAAAAAAATCGATATTTCGATATTTATAAAAAAGCATAAAAATAAAATCCGCGATATTTCGATATTTAAAAAAAAATCTTCGTAAATATCGAATCAAAATCATCGATATTTGAAAAAACCAACGATATTTCGATATTAAAAAAAATCATCTATATCTCAATATAAAAAAAAATCATCGAAATTTCAATATTTAAAAAAATCATCGATTTTTCGATAATCGATAATTTTTCAAAGAGCACAAAAAGTATTTGTGGACCCTTTTAAACTATGAAAAAATATCGAAATTTTTTGAATATGTTTAAAAGAAAGAAAAATCATTGTCACGTCAAAATATCGAAATTTTTATTATTATACGTAAAAATTCGAAAAATATCGGTATAAAATTATCGATACATCGATATTAGAAAAATATCGACATTTATCGATGTAAAACAGCCCTATTGGACGATTAAAAAAGTTAACCGCACAAAAATATTAAATTATTTGTCACATCGCAGGAGGTACGTACTATTATATATGCGAAAGTCGCCATCAATTTCAATTTTTTTATCATTTTTGCGATCAATGGAGGTTAAATATTATTAACACGGTTTTTTTTTGTGTTAAATAAGAAAAGATCTTTGCTTCAGCACATAAGAAAAAATTATTAAATTAAAAATTCCGTTAGACGAAAGAAAGATCATTAAAAAAATAAATTAACATTTCCAAAGGTCATTGTCACTTCGAACATTTTTCTATAGAATATTAAAACGACCATACAGATTTTTATTAAAAATAAAATAATTTCTTCTTCACGCTTTTGTAGCCGCATATGCCATAAGCTTATACCATGTATAGAAGATCTTTGTATTTTTGCGATTTAATTTTTTTTTACACTAAGGTCAGTTGCTATAGATCTAATATGTATTATACTTGTGGGGTTTTGAAGAAATTTTATACAATAACATTCTGTTCTAGCCTCCTCGCAGAAGCGACTGCGGAATGGAATAATATTTCTATGTGGAATAATTTTTCTCGTTTATAACATAATCGTGTGTTCTATATGAATGCATATTATAATGCTTTTTATAATAATGCAATTTATTTTTTCTACAGCAACAAAAAACTAAATTTAATAAAATGCTTAAGCCTCGCATATTATAATAGCAGTGGTTTTTCGTGATGTTGTTGTTTTTGTAACCGTAATCTAAAACAATCTCTGGCGTTGTTTAATGGATGCAATGGGTGCATGTAATAATATTGTTTTGTAGAATAATTTTTTAAATAGAAATAACAAAGCTATATCTATAGCCAGAAGCTTATAAAATATTTGTCAGTTTTAATTAAAAAAAATAATGGCGACAATAAACAAGATGGCTGCTTTTAACGTCAGTTTTTTTAATTAAAAAACAGCCAATATTAAATTGAATTTTTTCTAATTAACAAAAATTACAACTTAAAGCCAGAAGCTTAAAATATTTCTAAGTTTTAATTAAAAAAGAGCAACATAGACAAGATGGCTTCCTCTGAACGCAATTTTTAATATTAAAAAAACATCCAATGACAATGATAAATTTTTTTTTTTATAAAATGAATTATAACTTCTGTTGCCAGAAGATTATAAAATATTTGTTAGTTTTAAATAAACAAAAAAAAATATGGAGTCTATAAACAAGATGGCTACTTTTAAACGCCATTTTTTAAATTAAAAATCTAATATAAAATTGGATTTTATTTAATAAAAAAAATCCAAATTCTGATATATTTTTTCAATCACAATAAACTTGTACTATAGCTTAATAATAGCAATTCCATAATATATAGAATACTATATGATACGAAAACCAACATGGAGTTATATTAGCTTTGCAATAATAGAAAGGCTTTACGTTATTATAAATAAAAGTATACATAGAAACAAAATATGATTCTCTATATGTACAACAAACAGCTTTATATAATATTGTTTATTTTTATGGTGTGTTGCGATGGTATATCAGAATAAAATAGAGAAGGTTCGTCGAACTTTAACATTGCTTTGAGCTTACTCACCAAAAAAAAACTTGAATCTTGAAAAGTTGGTTTTTTCTATACATTTAAGAGTTTCTAACATTTTTTGTATAGTTAGCTAATAGCTATATAGTAAAGCTGCTACAGGTAAGTTATTCGCAAATATTTTTCTCCTCCGATATAGATTCTGTTTTATTGAATGAATGTTATTAAATCCAAAAGCCCACAACAAAAATTGGGATCCTGTTTTTTTATCTTATTTATTTAAATTTTAAATATTTATTATTATTTTTTTATACGGGAATTTTTAAATATTTTTATTAATTAAATTAAGGCCTTACTTATTCTCCACGCAAAAGATATGGACTTTTGGTTTATATGCGAAAATAGTAAAAACCAAAAAAAAATACTTTGTAGCTTTTGAAAAGAAAATGAGGTCAACTATATATTAGAGTATGTGACTTTTCCTATTAAATGTTGTTTATTTAATTTTTCTAATAAAGAAAAGGCGATTCTTTTAAAGTCCTTTTTAAGAAATCTTGATTTGTACATGATTTTTATTTTAAAAAGTTTTTACTCGTATAGTCAATGTACAGTTTTTTTGTGTAGTCTGTATAGATAATAATACATAATTATATTGATCTACATTTTTTTGAAATATCGATTGGAAAGAAAACTATATTATTTATGGCATGTTTAATGTTATATGCGACTTAAAAAGGTAGTTGTCGCAATTTATAACAAGTTTTTGTTGAAACAAGTTCTTATAAAGATTTTTAAAGTCTAAATTAATTAAATTTTTGCGACGTGTG
Source organism: Diadocidia ferruginosa (assembly GCA_027564275.1). Lineage (NCBI taxonomy): Eukaryota > Metazoa > Arthropoda > Insecta > Diptera > Diadocidiidae > Diadocidia > Diadocidia ferruginosa. The sequence continues at coordinate 16,118 of JANSTW010072116.1, read as the reverse complement.
ATTATGATGTTTTAAGCAAATGATTTTTTATTTGTAATGGAAATTTAATAAATTATTATAAATTATAAAAAAATCATAAACAATTCAACAATATGTATGTACCAATAAGGTTGTACAGAAAAACAATCCTTTTTTTCCTATTTTTGTTAGAAAACCCAAGAAGATGTAAAGTCTTCAAGTATCACTTTTTATTATTACAGCCAGAAATTAAATTATATAAATTTTAAAAATTAAATGTTTTTAAAATGTCCCAGATTTATTTTACGCCTGGTGGGATCAATCTACTACATTGTGAACATCGTAAAAAATCAAAAACTAAAAAATGTTTATGTAATTTTTTTAATAAAATATATTGAATATAAATCCTGGCAGGAAAAAATATCCACACTGTCCTCGAATCTAGTCCGTTGTTTTTTTAAATGATTTTGGGGTATTAGTTTAAAATTTTTAAAATTGGGATCATCAGAAAAATATTAATTTAAAAACCCAATTTGCTATAAGTTCAACAAATATTGTTTCTAGATTTAAGCGAACTTTTTTTTAAAATAAGAAAATATTTTTAAAAATAATGAAGATCTTTATCTCTTTATCTTATATGGGAAATATAAATTTAAGCCATATATGAAAAGGTAACTTTAACACTCATGCATATATAACTCTAAATCGTCGTATACTGAAGCCAATATATTTAACCCACTGGTTTATCTGTATATGTACAAGAAAATATATTACATTCTCTTTTTTAAATTTAGTTTTATCTTCCCAAAATAAATAAAAACCTCATGATTTAAAAAATATATATCAATATAAATCCACCATATTGAATTAAACGTCAAAATATTATTTCTTTTCTTTTGGCAAATTATATACGTTTAAGAAAAAAACCATTCGAATTAAATAATTGTTTTTTTTAAAACAAAATTTAAAAGGCATAATTAATTTGATATACATGAAACTGAATTGATGAGAACTAAAAAGCTTATGTATATAATTTTTGCTCATCACAAAAAAAAACAATTTTTTATTCGCAAATCATGTTCGCCGAAAAAGTAATAATAATAATTATTATTATATAGATTTTATTTTATTCTTCCGCACCGGTGGCCAATCAATGCATGTATAATAATTCGAATAAAAACAAAATTACCATTTCATTCTCGCAAAAAACACACAAACCGAAAAATCTATCAAAAATAATAATAATAATAAATCATCGCATAAATAATATAAAGAATAAAAGAAGCGATGAGGAGAAAAAAACGTTTTTTTTTTATTTGAATGAACAAATGAAAATTTCTTAATTAAACAATAGTGGATGGTCGATGAAGAATTGTAATATGTTGAGAAGTTTTTTTTTATTTGTTTGATAAATGGTAATTGAAAAAAATTATCTATTACATAGATTATGGTTTGACTAAGTGTGTTTAAAATTACTTTATTAAGTTTGCTTAATATTTAGAAATATACATTTAAATTTTTGATCAGCTCGGGGTCACCAATATTTTTGTGCTTCAACAAGAGAAAAGTCTGGAAATAAATTGGACAAAACTTTGTATCTTTTAAATATAGATAACTTTCTAGGAATGGTTAAAATTACTTTAAAAAATTGATTATTTAAAAAAAACATAAAAAGTCCGCTCGGGGTAACCAATATTTTTACACTTCATTAAGATAACCGTATGAATAATATAAGATAATTTGGTGTTATGTCCTGTCACCGATAGTGTAATCATTCAATTAAAAATGCTAAATTTTTTTTAAATCATTTCAATCATTAAATTTTGCTTAATTGCGACAAAATTCATATAATTTATAGGCTTGGGGTCACCAATATTGTAATGCTTCAATATGATACTAATAAATACAATTTAATATATCTGGTATAGAAATGGTTATGTATCATTTTGGGGTCACCAGCATTTTGTCACAAAGATAAGCCTAGAATTAAATTAGACATTTTTATTATATAGATAATGTGGTACTCTAATTAAGAATAGTTTACAATTCTTAAAATTACTTTAATTTGATTAGTTTTGAGATATTTAAATAATTCGTTCGGGGTCACCAGCATTTTATTACTTCATTATGAGAAGCATAATATTAGACTTATTATTTCATAACTTAGACCACCGTGTTTTTTTTATAATATACGTTTTTAATAACAATTTACAATTTAATGATGTGTTCAAGAATAACAATATATTATATTCACCAAACGCACATCATCACAATTACACATAAGAATACCTCGCACATTTACTACACTCATTAAGAAAAAAAACTTGTGAAAAACTATCATAAAATGAAAACGCTATAGAGATTTTCCTTGAGAATTATTTCTAATGATTTTATGTATATATACAACAAGATGTAGCATCTCATTATGATTTTGTCTTAGATATTATAATGTTATTCACGTCATTATGTTTAAAAAAGTAATTATATTTCGATGTTTATAGAGTGGTTCGAATCGAATGTTCTGCTAAAACCATAATTGAATGATAATAGCGAAGGTATTATTTTTTACATTATTTTATATATTAGGGGCCGTCCATATATTACATAACACCAAAGAGGGAGCGAGGAAGTAAGCAAAATTGTGATGTTGTGTGATTGTGAAGGACGGGGGTGCTGATATGTGTGATGTACTGATGTCACAGAAAATTATTAAAAATAAATTAAAATAAATCTACAAGAGCATAGTTTTGGTTCCTGCTGTACGTGTACATATTTTATTTTTTTGTAATTTCGGGTCACTAATTAAAAAAAAAGCCACCAAAACCAGTTTTTCATCGATTTTTCTTTTTAAATTACAAAAATCGTGTCTCTTTTTTTCATACTTCGTCTACAGTAACGGTTGTCATTGGTAAAAGAATTGACATTTCGCAATATTTTTGTAAAAAAAAATCAACATACGTCAAATTTGAGGTCGTTTCAATAAATATTTTGAAAATTGTGTCTACAGTGACGGTGAAAAATATCATAAAAATTTATTAAACTCAATTAAGCGACAGTGTTTAGTGTGCGTAACGCAGGAACACCCTTTTTTACACGCTCATACTGTTATATTATGTTTGTTTAAAAAAAATCGAAAATAAATAATAAATTTCATATGTGTTACAGACTAGAGAAAAAAAAACGTAAATCAGCAATCATCAACATAAATAAATATTTTTTTTTCATCTTTACAAATAAATCATTTTATAAATTGGAAGTTTTTTCTATCTTAATAAATTATTCAATTTTATTTAAATGTATAATTTATGCAATAAATAGCCTCATATATAATAATTTTTTAACGAAGATGTGGTTGATGTGGAACAACATATGGTGGATTTTATAAATAAGTCTTTCACATCATCGCACCACAACAACCTCACAGCACTCGCCTCGCGCAGCAACATCATCAGCATTGACAATAATAATAATTAGCTCAATTAGTGCGTCACTTATGTATAAAGTTTATACAATTTAAAATATGCTTGTAAATTATATGTATGTGAAGTTCAAAATCATTGACATCAACCAATTGTTACAATAATTTATTAATTATATTGTACAAATGGAACATATTGTAGAGAAGACAGTTTTGTACATTTTGTTGCATTGTACATAGTAAATTGCTGAACAAATAATGAATATTTATTCATCAACTACGTCTGAAGAAAATTAATGTGAATAGAATACCCTCATTTGGTTTAATATTAAATTACTTAAATACAAAGTTTTTATATACTTATAAGCATGGCTTTAAAAAAATTCAAAGAGATGCATCAAGTTTAATTTAAAATTTAAAATTTATTTTGACAATAACGTTACATTTGGCCCCTTAAGTTAATGATAAGAAATACAATTTTTGGTGAAAATTAAATATATAAATATTAAATGACACATTATACTTTCTGTATTTTTTCCAATTTTTTAATTATTCTGGTAAATCGTTTTAAAAAAAATTTGCATTTCCTTATTCGTATCTATAACTTATGACATCAGCTCTAATATAAACATTTTGATTTTACAGTGAAGTTTATTTTTTAATAATTTTGTTTACTATAATAAAATAAAAAAAATAGTTAAAATATCTCCAAAACAACAAATTATTTATCATTTATTTAGAAAGGTATATGCACATTGAAAAAATATACTGGTGACCCCGACACAATTCCTATATACGCATAATTTCTAAACAAATTATAAATTATCTTCTATACACCAAACATATTGCGGACGATTTTTCCTGGATAAATGTTTGTAAAATTTAACGAAAAATAAACACGAGTAAATAAGTCAAAACAATATTCAATTATAAGATTAATTATTGCAGATTTATTATTTGTGTGTAACATCTACGCGCCAATTAAATAACGATTTTGTCAAAGTATTAAGAATTTTATAAATTTTGGTCATACAAATTTATTATAAAAAAAAACTTTTTTTTAATAAAAAAAATATTTTTAAATATTTAGCAAGAGAACAAAAAAATTAATTAACCAAAACACCTTGTACTGAAGCCAATATATAAGAACGCATAAATCCCATGGGAAAAATATATTATTAAATTTTTAGAGACGCATAAACCCCTTCTCGCCCATCACATATCTTTCAAATTTTTCCAACCTTTCGCGATTCATATACATCCTGCCCATAATATACGAAAAAAAACACACTTTACTTCCGTTTCCTACAGGTTTTCTATATGTATTAAATAATTTAAAAGGAATGCTTTTTGATGTGGCGGCGGTGGTGATGCAAAAAAAAAAGAATTTCTTATTGGTAAAAAAAAACTCAAACATTTTCCCGCATGTTTTGGGATAAATTTAACACGACGTGTGCTTTAATAAATGTCTAAGAAATGTTTATAATAAATATTTTATAAAGTTCACAGGTATATATATCACCCACCGCACCACTACCGCAAATACACACGTCTAAATGATGTAATCTTTTCAATAAATTTTTTGCAAACTTTTTGGTTTAAAAAAAAGTTAAGAAGAAATTGGCAGAAAATGTTCTTTTATAGAGATAGGTATAAGGTAAGGTATAGGAGTGGTATGCCAGAGATCACAAGATGTATCTTTATTTTAACTATCTCAAATTAAATATTGAATATTAAAGAAACTGTCAAATGTCATACACAATCCAGCATATAATAATTTATTTTCAAATACGAAATGTCACTGGAATTTGGTTATTTTTCGAACACAATGATTTCGAGTTAACTCAGATATAATTTATTTTTTTCTCACTTGTGCTCTAAACTGTCAAATATCGTCATACACATTTGAGTATGTAATAATTTATTATCATGTAATATACTCAACGTCACTGGAATCTGGGTATTTTTCAAACACATTGACATGCATACGCGCATAGTTAAAACAGAAGAATCTTAGATCAATATTTTCACACTGTTTCCATATAAAAAACTCTCTAAACTGGCAAGAATCATACACAATTGAACGAGTATAATACTTTAATATAATGTAATACTTAATATCACTGGAATTTAGTAATTTTACATTGACATAGAGTAAAGATTGAAGGCTATTAAATCAATCTTTTCTCACTTTTGAGATATGACGTGCTTTGACTGTCAAATATCGTCATAAAGAATTGATCGTGTAATACTCAATATCGCTGAGATTCGGTTATTTATCGAATATACATACTGGCGGATAAGTCAGAAGAAAATTAAATTAATTTTTCTCACTTTTGACATATTAAAAGCTGGAAACTTAATTATCCTCATACACAATTGATGATATATAGTAATTTATTATCACGTTCTGGACTTAAGGTCACTGGAATTTGGTTATTTTTCACACACTAGCATGGAGTAAAGACAATAGTCATTTGAACCAATTTTATCTCACATTTGTCCTATATAAAGTGCTCTGAAATGTCCAATATTCACACACGTCATGATTGAGCGAGTAATAATTTATTATCATGATAAGCTCAACGTCATTGTAATTTTGTTATTTGTCGAACACAAAGACAGAAGACTAATAAATCAATTTTTTCTCATTCTTGCCTTTGAATATTGATGTATATTGAGTTGGATTACAATATTTTACATTTATTGGTTAATGGTGAGGAATAAGGATTGAGAAAAAATCAAGATCTTTGGGGCTAAATTTGTTTCCATCAATTATTTCTCGATAACAAATAAAGTTTGCAGCCGCACAGTGTGCCAGTTTTAAAGCTCCTTTATAGCATAAAATCGATCATCTCTACTATATTATAACAGAACAAGCTTCACTCTAACCACATATATAATAAATAATTTAAAGTTATTAAAACTCATTGCTTGTAATAAATGTCTGCGAGCAAACATGTAGGTATATATGACTACACATAGCAACCATCAACTATTATGATATAGCTTTTCGAATCACGAATTTATATGTGCAAGTTAGCTTTTGATGAATTTCGCATATTATATTTATTTACAGAGCTGCACACCTGCTCAGATATGTATACAGGATATAATATATAGTAACGAGTTACATAACTTTAATGAAAAAAAACCAAGAAGAAAAGAAAAATTTTCTATGAAAAAATAAAATCCTGCATGCGGGTTTAATATTTCTTAGAATTTAACAGGTTGTTACAACTTGTGTATTTTATGTATACAATATAGAAGTTGTGAAATCCCATTTTATTTTTATTCCTTCTCAGTGTATAAGGATTCTCTCGTTTATTAACTATTATAAAAGAAATTATATCACGTACTAGTTAGCGAAGCTATATATGGATACATGTACTTATGTTGTATATATGTATATTCCCAAGCTCAACAGTCATTGAAATGGGATTTTTTTTGCTATTTTTATAGTTTAATTATTAAAAACACATTTTTTTGCAGATATTTTCTAAAAACATTTTTTTATCTTTAAATTTATTTTATAAACGTACATATAGCAAGTATATACAAGCGAAACATATCATATAATTTGTATGCTTTGTGTAGTTTTAAAATTAGAATAACATACTTAAACATAGAAAATAATTTTAAGCTTTAAGTATGTAACTACTACCTATTTCAAGAATTGCAATATTTACATCTATAGTTCTTTAGAAATTTAATTTTTCAAAACAATTTTCGTAAAATAAAAAAAATTATACATTCTTGAAATAAGTATATTTTTGCCATACTAGAAATAAGTAAAATATATTTCAAGTATTTTAAGTTGTCGAGAAAATATATTGTAATACTTGATTTTAGTAAGTATGACTTGATTAAGTATGTAATACTTGAATTTATGTATGTAATACTTGTTTTAAGTATGTAATACTTTATTTTAGTAATACTTGACTTAAGTATGTATAATACTTAATATTAGTATATATGATTTATACGTAATACTTGATGTATTTAAGTACGTACTAATATACTTAAGTATATTTTACTACATTTTAGTATGTAAAACTCATTTTTTTTACTTTTATCACATATATTATATTTATATATTTTAAGACATCAGTTTAGTCAAAATTTCTAAATATAATCTAACTATGTAAAAAAATAGTAATTGTACTAAATGGGAAAAATTTTAGTATGTAATACTTGATTTTAGTATGTGTAAGTTTTTATTTCGAAAAAATTCTTATAATTTTTTTAAATGTTTGGTTTACGTAGCATATTGGTTTTTATACTACGAAAAGAAAACATTTAATTAAATCATAAGAATTTTTTCGAAATAAAAACTTAAAGTACATCAAGTATTACATATTCATCATATATACTAATATTAAGTATTACATACATAAATCAAGTATTACTAAAATAAAGTATTACATACACAACTTAAGTATTAAAAAATAAAATTAAGTATCACATACATTAATTCAAGTATTACATACTTAAATCAAGTATTATATACAAAACTTAAGTATCAAACAATAAAATCAAAGTATTACATTCTAAAGTCAAGTATTACATACATAAATTTCAAGTATTACATATTTAAATCAAGTATTACTTACTAAAATCAAGTATTACATAAAAAACTTAAATACTTAAATAATAAAATTAAGTATCATATACATAAATCCAAGTATTACTTAAATCAAGTATTACATACTTAAATCAAGTATAACATACAAAACTTAAGTATTAAATAATAAAATCAAGTATCACATACATAAATTCAAGTATAACATACTTAAATCAAGCATACTTGAATTAAGTATTACATACTTAAATCAAGTATTACATACCAAATTACACTTGTTATTGAATAAATTTGTATATTTAGGAATTAATATAAAATAAAAAAACACATTTGACATAGAGGCCAATTTATTTGCAACATAGACAAAGAGGTAACATTTTTTTTTAATAAATCTCTAACGCTTAATTTTTTTAAACAACATTTTGATGTGTTTAAACAACTTTGTAGTCAAAAAATCAAAAAATATACCATGTACCATATTTAATATATTTTTAGTGTATTAAGTTTTTCTTCTCAAAATAAACAATTTTTTTTTTCTATCAACAAGAAAAGTCTCTATACACAACATTTCTCTAAAAAAATCAAAATTGTTTAAAGTAAAAAAAACAAAATTTATGATGTGAAAAATCCACATTCAAATCATAAATTTTCCGCTTAAATTCATTCATTCAAATTTTCGTCGATCTCCTAAGTCTTTAAATACTCGTGCGACATTTTTTGTGTAGGTCGATTAAAAGTGTGTGTTTATTGAATGTGTGTAATTTAATCAAGAATTATTTTTTTTTTCTTTTTATAAAAAAATAAAAAAAAAATAATATTTTTGTTTTCATTTTTTCTTAGTTGATTCAACTTAGTGCTGTGCATTATTGTATGTTTAGACATTTATTTGATTATGTTTACATAATGATTTGACAAAAATGTTTAAATAAATTGAACGAGAAAAAAATTAGATTCGAATTATTTTTTTTTGCAATTTAATTAAATAAACAAATGGAAATTAACATAAATTATTGTGATAAGAACGTTTATGCGATATACTTAATCGGTTGGAAGAAGTGTGACTCGAAGTGTAAAGAAAAACGAATATAATTTTACAATTAAATTTGTTGTATGTGATGATGATCAGCAATAAGATATATCTGACATTTTATCAAATAAATATAACTTTGTTTTATATTTTAGGCACTTATTGGAATGTTACAACTGTATAACTGGAATGCTTTAATAAAAAGAACCTATTCTATACTGACGGTTTTCATATAAAATTTGTGTGGAACATTTGTTTACCTAATTGCAAAAATTTAAACGGAAACGATTTATGCTCAAAAATAGTTAAGTAACAATACTAAATGTCACTAATTTTTATAGGGCATACTGAAAAACTTAACAAGACGATCAAAATCATGACCGAGAAAGAACAATATTTCAATGCTTCAAAAAGAGAGTAATTTTGCTCTCCTTGTATGACATTTAATACAAGATGGCGGAATTTAGAAAATATAAAAATACAAATGAACAATGACTTACGCAGCTGGATAATAATCTATGTGGTTAAATTTGTTTATTTATTTTTAAATTATATATAATTTATATGCCCCCGGAAACTGCACGATAAACCATGTGTGTGTGCTAACAATGTTCCCGCGCGTAAGATAAACACATTTTTTTATGTTGTTTTAAATTCTTCATTGTTATGTACGAAATATTTTTTGTAACATTTTTTTTATTTCTACAATTTTCCTAAGAATTATATATAGATAACATATTTTTACAAAATATTTGTACAGTAACAAATTGTGCCCACACACACATTTTATTCGGTTTATATTTGTAGCCAGATGCATATGGTTTTCCTATATTATTTTGAAAGATTACATTCTTTTATCATATTATTATGCATGGTTTTCACGCAGATATGATTGTAATTTTGAAAGTTGTAATTTTTTTTATCTAAAGGCATGTGTCTGAATATGTTTGCTTTTTTTATCAAGAATCATAAAACCATAAAAATATTATTATGTTTATCTAGCACACTAACTAAAAGTATTTGAAGAAATTTGAAATTTTTTAGGTATTTCAAGTATTGGATATACTCAAAATACTTAATTTTTATTAATATTTTTTTCTCTTCCATAAAATTGTATATTAGAGAAGTTTCGAAGTAACATAAAGCATAAAATAATAAGAGCAATTTGTTATGTAGTTGTAGGTAAGTAGCCATACTAGTTACTGAATCTGAACACTGAATCCAGGTGTTACAGGAATAAGGACATTACATTTGGCGCTCAACTATCATATACATTATATAATATTCAATTGAATTCATTGAAAAAAGCAATAAAAATTTAAAATCGATTTTTTACTTCTTATATTGAACAAGATATTCTGCCATGCCGGGAAATCTATATGTATATCGAAAGAGGAAAATTTTAATATTTGCAAATCGATATAGTTAGATGCACAAAATGATACTCGAAAAAAGTGTACAAACTTCGATAGATACACAAATAAAAAATTTAAATAAATATTTTATCATTTTTCCATATAGCAGTTCTCGCATGTTCAAGAATTATTTCTGCAAATTTATACAACATATAATTTATGTGTGTATATTGAGAGTTTACAAGATATGTGTACATTTGATGCTATAGCAAGGTTTACATTTTGACTAAATAAATAACTATTTATTTGTACATAATATTATACAACTATAAAAAGTTGGTACATTGGTAGATTTATATCTCGCGTATTTGTATATTATATGTGTAAAAAACAACTTTATTATAAAAATATTTATATGCGAAACTTTTAATATTTTGACAGAGGCGAAGCGATTTTAAAGTATATTAGATAAGAAAATTTTAATGTTTAGAAGTGGAATGTCATTAGCAAATATTTTGAAAAACGATGGCCCTAAATTGCTTCCCTGTGGTACCCCGGATGTAATATTTAAGTTTTAACCATAGATATGATCGGCAATGAAGACCATGGTGTAGATAAAAAAATAGAAAAAGTGTTGGTTATAATCTAATCTGAGTTGTGTAAGTGTTTTCCCTTTCGGTATTTATACAAAAATATTTGAAATTTAAGAGAAAAAGAACTTAAAAAAAATTGTATAATGCAACATTATATTATAAGGGCATGACTCACCCCTGACTTTTACAGCATACACAAAACTATAAAGTATATAATATTGAAACCAACTTCATACTTGTTCAACTTTTTACCGCTTGCATAGTCGTGTAGAGAATAAGTTTGTAAATTAAACAAATATATATTTTGCTTATTGCGAATTATTGTGAATCTATGCCTATATATTGTCTCATAAGAAAACTTACAACTAAATTTTAACTTATTATTTGAGGCATTGTATGCAGGTAAATCGTAAATTTGTGTCAATCACGATTGTCTAAAGTACACACAAATCAATAATTGTATTAAATTGAATTATGTTCTCATGATTATTATTATTATATTATACATACTCTTAATGATGTTTTGCAACTTAATTAACTTGGGTGTGGTGGATTATATACTGCACACTTATTAATATAATAATAATAACTTATTAAAAATTAAAAAAATTTCAATTTGGATAAAACTTGAAGAAAAAAAATTCGATAAAAACCAAAACCAAAACTTCAATATTGATATTGTCTATAAAAACCAAGGTATCAGATATAAAAAATGTTCCATTGCCCATATATATGTCTCTCAAAGAATACTTTACTTGCAACAAAGTTTTTACGAAAAAATATCATTTTTTCCCCAATGCACTAATTTATTACAATATTTAAAAAAAAATCTTTTCAAATTCAATATGATGCCGTAATTCAAGATGGCGTCAAAACACAAAACGTTAAATAACTTCATTGTCTTAACGAAAAATCCTCTAAAAAAATTCACAAAATCTCCAGTTAACTTAACAAAACAAGAGAAATTTTTAATTATTCTTATTCAAGTAATTCAATGTTTTGTGTTTTGACGCCATCTTGAATTATGGCGCCATCTTTATTTTTTTTTATCTTTTGCCTATCCAGACATTTTTTTTTTATTTTCACGGTTTTTTTCCCTAAAAGAACTAAAATTCTGGAAAATTCGCTGAATAGACGAGAATAAAGTTTTTATGACAAAATTGATACGCCCGTAATGTAAACAATGGAATTATCCAGAAATATTTTTTTTTAATTTAATTATGAAATTATTTTAAAATATTTTCTATAGTCATAATATCTGTTGGCATTTAATTCCATATAGAATAGACAAAATATACCCTCACATACAAGTAGATATGAATAAATATCAAATTTCTGTATCCCAAATGTATATATTGTCTTTGCATAAACAAAACGTAACATTAAAACCAGCTCATATATAATAATACGCGCAATAAAAAATAGCAACAAAATATTAAATTTCATCTACTTATAGTAGTAGTGTAAAGACACGTCGGTTTATGTTATATTAAAATATCTTATGTTATATAAGTGCGCAAAAAAACTACCCGCATACACATCAATTGCGGAATTTGAGGCGAAAAATAAAGCAACATTCACATTATATTTCCAAACAAATATGAAACACGTGGGCTCGTTAAATAATTTTTTGAAAATATCAAATTATCGCTTGCTCTGCGTATAAACATTCACACATATCTGTTGATTGTAGATTATAACTATAACTCAGTTAAAAAAATTCGTCCAAAACCAACGAATTCACACATATATAATTATCTCAACGACATTTTATCTTACGATATTTTATCTTAACGGCATTTTTATCTTAACGATATTTTTATCAATGAAATTTTATCTCAGAATAATGTATCTCAACGACATTTTATCTCAACGATATTTTATCTAAACGTCATTTTATCTTAGGACAATTTATCTCAACGACATTTTATCTTAACGACATTATTTCTCAATGATATTTTATCCCACCGACAAGAAAAAAGAGACAATTCGTTCAGATAAAATATCCTAAGAATAAATTGTATTGAGATAAAATGTCATTGAGTTTAATTGTCCTTGGATAAAATGACGTTGAGATAAAATGACGAAGAATCATATAATTACCTTATTTTAGACGAAAAATAACATATACAAATCTACATAGAGAAAACATTGTCGCATGAAGCCGTCTCGTGGGTGACTACTATGTGCAACTTCTTAATTTTAAATAAATTTATTTTTCTACAATATTTGTCTTCATATAAATATTTGTATATTACAAAATTATTGTATAGAGAAACGTATTTTTTTGTCAGGAAATTTGTTTTTCTTTTTGTTTTATCATTTTTCATTTTTCCACTTTTCTCGAATTTCCATCATTTGTTTTTTAGGTAATATTGATGTCGCATTTTATTTTTATTTTTTGGCCGCAAAGTTTTTTTTTCTCAATTTTTTGTTGAAATATTTTGTTTGGGTTTTGTGTGAAATTGGAATATTATAGAAAGAAAACGAAAAGTTTTTAGACTATTTTACAAATACCAATATACGAAATATGCGAAAGTTTTTAAAATTTTTAATTTATTTTTAAACTTTCTTGTATTTGTTTGTAATTAATTTGTAATAATATATGCGATTTCCTTAAAATGCGAGATTTTTTCTTTTAATAAATTGAAATTTTTTTGATTATTGGCAAAGTAATGGTTGTATAAGAAAACTTGCAATCATCAAATAGAACAAAAAATAATTAAATTGGTGACCCCGATTGGACAAAAAACCACAACAATAATTTGTAATATTATAAGATCATTAAATTTTTTTGTAATAAATTTAATTATTTTTTATTTTTTATTTTTGAAAAATAACAAAAATAAAATAAATTGGTTATCCCGATTGAACAAAAAACAATAACAATCAAATAGCTTGCGTTTAAAAAAATAATTTATAATTATAAAAATTATTTATAAGATAAAAACGATTTTTTTTATAATAAATTAAATAATTTTCTTTTTTGATTATTGGAAAATTATCTGTCAACTAAAAAAATTATTTAATCAGTAAAAAAAAATTGAAAAAATTAATTGGTGATCCCGATAAGACAAAAAATCTATAGATAAGTGGCTTTTAATAATTTTGAATTTCAAAATCAACCTAAAATAGATTTTTTTCTTTTAATTTTCAATTTTTGATTATTAACCAAATTTTTGTTTAATAATAAATCATGCAATCATCAAAAAGTACAAAAATAAATAAATTGGTGACCCCCATTGGACAAAAAAAACAAAACTATATGGCTAACGTTCTAATATTTTAACAGCATTATATAATAACAAAATATAAATTAAACGCTTTTTTATTCAATTTAAATTCACTTAACTAAATTTAGACAATTGAATAAATTGAAAGATATACATATATACCGAAAATCACATAATAATAAAATATGGTTCAAAGATCATGCTCTCAGCATTGACTTTCTATGCATAAAATGTGTAGAGACTTTTATTATGCAAATGAAAAATTTATACAAATTATACGACCAATATAATTTAATTTTCAACGGCTAAAAATATAACAAACAAATTTTATCCGTAAACCTAGGTCATTTAAATGTACTGAATAAAATTTGTAATATAATAAAAAAGAAGAAAGGAAACATATTTTTTTAGAAGAAGATGTCACATCCAGCCCAAGTGTAATTATATTTAAAAACAAAATTACTTTAGTAATTAATAATAATTTACAGCACACAGGGAAAAAATACAGAATATATGCGGGAATTATGTTATTTGTGTGCGGTGTGTCAGTCTTCATTATATTATTATAATACGAATAGTATCAGGGCCATTTTTTTAACACCCACATTTAAGTTGTTGTTGTTGTTTTTTACATACAAAATATACAAGTCAATGAAAGATATCTCTACGTACTTTACCTAAATTTATATATTTTTTTGTATAAAATATTTAAAAATAAACTTTTTCAGGCCTATACAGTATACTCTTAGGTCACTTCTTATATTATTGGAAAATTTTTCAACAAACAAAATAATATATTTTTCATATATGAAACTTTTGTTGAGCTGGTATATCGATCCGAAAAATAAATAGAATAATATAAGTAGTGTGCATGGTGTGATAACATAAAATATATATATTTATCGACATTTTCAAAATACCCACTGTTATATAACATCAAGTAACTAAAGGTTCATTCCAGACGAAAGTCAGCACTTACACTTAAAAATCACATTTTCGAGTTAAAAATGATAAAATCGTGATAAAAAAAATAAAAATTTTCATTAAATTATATTATGATCAAAAAATCCTTAATTGTAAAAATCAATAATAAAAAGTGTGAAAATATTATCAAATGAAATGTAATAAATTGTAATTATAATAAATTATTTAGTTATTTGAAATATATTTATACACAAATTCAAGACATAAGGAGGCTCCCTAACTTTCAAAATTTCGTGTTATACGATATTTTATGTTAACAATTTTCGCTGCGCGGCAATTTTATTTTGATACAATTATATTAATGTACTTACTGTTACTTATGCGGTTGAAAGGACAGTACAGATTTTTATTAACAAAAAAATGTGTTACATTTTTGACTATATACAAAACATCGACAAAGTTATATGAATAATTTAAAATATAATATGTTTTGTCCATTTTATGTTATGTGCGTAACGACTACAAATTTTAAGTTTCTTTAAGAAATTGTAAACCATTTTATTTAATTTTTTTTTTCTGGATGGAAAGGATTTTAATTAATTATAAAGAAATAATATTTTAAACCAATACACAGCAGATCTTACAGAATCTATAATACAAATAGTTCTGCTATAGCTAAACGTTATGTGCGCAACGCTGGAATTAACGTATACAGAAAAAGCTCACAACGATATAGTTTCGGTATTTCAAAGAAATTAATTTTATTTTCAGTGCAAATAAAATATTTATGTACCATTAGTTGTAATGCGGTAAACGAAAATATAGCAACATTTAATTTAAAAACTAAACTATTTTCATACATAAAATACATTGATAACGCAACGCAATTATTATTATATGGAGCATATTGGTTTTTTGGAACGAGCAATTGTTCAATATAATCGTAATATGTTCATGTAAATATTTATATATTAAAAAAACAATTCGAAAATGAAAAGGTAGTCGCTTTGCTGATTTTTATGTAACTG
>JANSTW010072115.1:0-32328 GCA_027564275.1 Diadocidia ferruginosa | reverse complement strand
GTGTTATAGCTCTTGCGAATTATAGAATCGGATGATAAAAGTAAATGATACTTTAATGGATTGAAGTATCAAAGAAAATAGGCAAACAGATAAAATTCTACGTTTCATAACTTTTAAACAAAATACTATAAATAAAAAATTTTCTCACATAAATATGAAGTTGTTTTTTATACACAAATTATATTTTATTAACATCAACAAACATGTCTGCTACATGTATAGTTATGCGCTCAATTATTAAATTTAAAAAAACAAGAAAAAGTTTTAGTTTTTATATTAAAATTCTGTCTTGATTATATAATTTAATAAATTTATTAAATATTTTATCGTATAAAAATATATAAATAATATTGCAAAGATAACAGAAGTAGGACACTGATCGCTGACTTGGGTATTGATGGATGAAAAAAACATATATTAATAAAAACTAAAAAGTAGTTTATTATGCCAATATTAACCATGACAAATATTTTTTATAAGATTACTGATGTAGCTGCACTGGTAAATTTTCAATAAATTTAATTTTTAATTTAATTAAGATTATTTTCTGACCTGAAGCCTGAAGCTTTTGGTGGCAGCTTTTAGATTGAGTATTGAGCCTTTTTTTACAAAAATTATCGATGAAAAAGAAATAAATACCGTGAACTACATCTTTTTTTAATTAAATGATATAATCTACTAACTCATATTTACCGGTCTATATAATTCTTTTTTTAACAAATTTAATTTAATTTAAATAATTTTGTTCAATTTTATTAAATAAAAATTCGAAAAAACAATATGCAAAGACCGTTGAAAAATGCCACTTCAATTTGATTCGTTACTTTAGTATATAATTTTGTCAATATATTTTATAGTTTCAATAAATTATAAATTAAAAATATAAATTCAATTTTTTTGTATAATAATTTAATAAATCATGAAGAAAAAATATTTTTTTTCCAAAGAAAACATGCTTTGCTTTCATTGTGTGGTTTAAATTTATATATAGGGACACAAGTTTTTTATATTTAATTCAGACATTATAATAATGTTCATAAATGGAAAATATGCAATTAGTATACCTACATAGCGCACCTACTTATATATATAATACGCCGGGTAAATTAAATTATTAATAATTTTTTATTGCCGATAGTTATTTTTTTTTAGCAATAAGTTGTTCGCAAAAATCTATATTAGGTCTTTTTGATTGATCGAAAACATAAATTTTTGTATTACAACCAAATATTTTGTTACATAGGTAGTCTATATATTTTTAATTATATAATGTATAATAATATTAGAGAAAAAAAGGTATTCCATGTATTTTTTTTACAAGTTAATCAGAATTTTATATAGTTTTACACATATAAGATATATGTATATTGTATATAACTATATTTTTTTCTGTAAATTGAAATGAAATAATTAAATTAAAATTTAATTTCTCGTTTACACATATTCCGTCTTATTGATTCAAAGTAAGATCGTGACAATAAATTTAAATTACTTTAATATCTTTTACAATATCAACAATGTGCGGAACCCTATTTATAACTAAGACCAAATCTAATTTTAAATATACAAAGTTTTGCTGCTAAATTAAAAACGAATATAATTTTTATTTAAAAAAATATAATTATACAAATAATTTCATTGCTCCAAGTTCAACAAAATTATTTTAATCAAAAATCAATTCATATATAATAATATATAGTAAATATATAGTAAATGCTCTTATTATCCATTTTTAATCAGCCAATTTAATCATATTACTCAGCATTTTGATACAAATAAAATTTAAATTATGATTGACATCAACCTAGATATATAAATTAAATTTGTATATTCTTTGTTAATTCCAAAATAATAATATTTAATTAACACGACCACGCAATATACTGTAATAAATTAATATTTATACTTAATTTATACCGCATACATTATGTCATTAACAATTAACATTGAAATTTTTACCAACTATAATATGGCTGATGGTAAAAATAAGATGCTTCATCATATTATTATAACATGCAGAGAAATTTAAATTTTATGGTCATCGAGATGTTGAACCAAATAAACGATAAATATTTTGTTTTATTACTTAATAATTTTACCATGCCATTGACCTTCATTATTTATGCATAAATAATTTAATATTCAAAATTTTGTAGACATATTTTATTTCGTACCATCATCACACACACACACCGCATCATCAAAATATTTATTAAAATAACGCATCAACATATCACAATACAATTTAGCATTGAAGATCATACGTCCAATATATAGTTATAATATTAAAATTATTTATAAGTTCGCGATGTCGGTGGTTGATCTTCAAATATAAATTTAATTTAATTTTTATATCCAATTCAATTGAATGCGGATCTTTGATACAAATTTATAAATATTTGTTTATATATACATTTGAAGTGTGATATGTTTTGTAGACATTTTTAATTTATATAAACTAAATAAGTTTTTCAAGTTTTTACATATAAAGATATTTATATAATAAAATTATTTATAGATCATTAAGCTCGCATATTATTGTTAAATTAAAGTTTACACTACATAAAAATATATTTAATTTATATAAAATAACAAGGATATATAAAACTCCTACACAACAATTAAAAATAAAATAATTGTAGTATGCGATATAATATGTAGCTGCAGTAATTTAAATAATTTTTATTGCATCCTATTTTTATGAGAATTATAAATAGTTGTGGTAATGTTTTTTAAAAGGTTCTCTCTTCAAGTTATCCAGCCTGCTGGAAGATTGCAATGGTTAAACCGATTCCAAGAAATGGTCCGCCATCAATTGTCTCCGATTTCATACTGATCAGTTTACTGTGTGTATTCTCTATAAGGTTTTGTAATTTACGGTTAATTTACAATCAGATGTTGTCTAATATTATGAACATTAACTTGCTAATTGACTGTCAATCTAGTATTCGTATAAACACCGCAATACTGCTACCACTCTTTTAAAAATAGTTAGTTAGTTAGTTTTGTTAATAAAGAGTGTTGTCTCTTAATTTTGTTAGACTTCTCGAAATCATTCGATTCGATAAACCATAACATTTTGTATTCGCTTAAGAATATATTTAAATTCTCGTTCTCGTCAATTAGATTTCTGCTCTCATATTTAAGTTTAATTTCTCAATATGTTATGCTATAAGTCGATTATACTCAAATATGATCAATATTAATAAAGGCGTGCTACAAGGATCGTTCTAAGGCCCATTAATATGTTCCTTGTTTGTTAATGATATATCATGTGTCTTGAAATATACAGCATATGTCATCTTTTTGCATATGACCCACAAATTTATTTAAATGCTCCAATTAATAAGATACATGATCTCGTTGAGTCCGTAAATTCCGACTTATCTTTTATATACCAATGGTCGGTAAACAATGACCTGGTAATAAATGCAGAAAAGACACAACTGTTATTGCTTTATAAATGAGATATCGTTGCAAATCTAATAACACTAAAGTATTATTAACGAACAAATATCTATTTCAAATAAAGTGGTTGGTCTTGGAGTTTTTATATTGGACTCTAAATTGAATTGGCGCAGGCTAATACCCTCATGACTTGTAAAAAAAATCTATTTTGGGGTACATATTGTCTTAGATTTGAAATCAAATATGCTTCGCCACAACTAAAATTATTTTTAGTTAAAAGCTTAGTGTGTCCACAATTTTTCTATTGCGATATTTTATTCCCATACGATGTTTTTTTAAATATGAGCAATGAGCATTAAATATATAGACATTTTTACGTGTTTTGGTTAATTTTGTGTGGATTTTTTTAAGTGCCCCTATACTTTGGAATTTTACTTGAGGTCTCTAGTTTAAAGACGAGGGAGCATTTATCTTAGTTTTTTTATTGCACACATCTATATTAGTTCACATTTTTAGTTCAAAAATGTGAACTAATATTGAAAATTTTGGTTTTTGTCAGTTTTCAATTGTTAAAAGATAGTAAAAGTAGCACCCCAGTTATTCTGGGGGCTCTCGGACCGATTTTTTATATAAAATTTTGTTATTGCTAATTATAGTTTTTAAGTTAACAGTACTAATTTAATAAAGTCTGCTATATTTTTTGAATTAAAAATGTTGTTAATAAAAAAAAATAAAATAAAAATAAACAAAAAAACAACATAATTTTGGCCTAATATGTTAAATAATGTCAAATGTCATACAATTTTTGGATTTAATACTATTTTTAGAAGAAATTCCTATGTTTATGATTTTTCTCACCTGTTTCTTGAATATTTGAGATGACCCGGAAATCATTGCGATTAATATATAGAAATAAAAAACAGCTCAATTCGTCCTAGTTTTTCGTCAAAATCTGTTTATTTTAATTTTTAGACGAAATTCTCGTGATTTTTAATCACCTGTTTTCTGAATATTTTAGAACTCTTGGAATTCGATTAGAAATTGTAAGAAATTGCCTATAATTATTTTTTTTTTTTATTTTTCGATGTTGTAAATTGTCGCGGAGTAATTTATTTAAAAAAAAAACAATCAATAATATAAATAAAATTGATGATGTCACTTTCGAGAATGTATGAACGTTTATTTTACATTATTAAAAAGCAATTAATTTATATAACTGTGGACTTCAATGTTCATATTGATAATAATTGTATAACAAACAATCAAATATATGCATTACATAAAAATATTTGAAAGCTTTTTCAGCATATATATATAGGTAATATATACGAGAAGACATTGCGCTTATGTATATCTAGATCGCTTAACTGCGATAAATAAGGCATATACAATTACAGTGAAAAATTTAAATTTTATAAACCAAAAGGAAACCAACAATATTATAAAAATACCAATAATGGGCGTCAGTTGCATATTATATAAAAATAAAAGTTATATAATATTTCCAGTTTGCAATTTTTTTTTATTAAATAAATGAATTAATTGTAACATGATCTTATAATATATAGGTTGTGGTCTGCAAAGCTATGTTATACAATATGCATATATAAAGATATATTATTCGCTCACGATTTTCGATTTATATAATATTATATATTATGTGTATCATTTAGGAAAAATGAAATATATTTCCGAGTTTATTTATTTACTAACAATATACAATTAAATGAATTGTGTCCTCTATTTAAACACCTATCAGTATTTTAGACCATGCATTCTCTAATTGTCTTGCCGAACTATATAAATTATATAGTAATTGAATATAAAAGTTAAGATTATTTAATTAAATAATTATAATAAATATATTGAAAAATATTATTCATCAGAATAGAATATTCTCGAGCAGGTAAAATATTCCTACAAAATTTCAAGATCGTGTAGCTGAACTTTTAGAGAAATAAATTTCTATGTCTAACAGATTTTTTTTTCATTCACAAATATTTTTTATTTTTTTATTTTTCAAAATTTGATGTTTTTTAAAACTTAAACATATCAATTTATATGGTCAATAAACATATTAAACAAAAAGACAAACATTTATTATTGTAGTAATTCCGGGTTATTTTATTATAAATGAAAATTTAAATATTTATTTTTTATTGTTTCTATAAAGAAGCTTTATTATCTTTTTAGTTTGCGTATAAATTCAATTTATCATGGACTACCTATTATGTTAGGACATATATATATAAAAAAGCTTCTTTACAAATTTACAAGAAGAAAAAAAAACAGAAAAATTCAATATATACAAACGTTTAGGTCACAGTCATGGTTCATTTATCTTGTTTCGCGGTTACAATCTTATTTTATCAAACCTTGACAATGTTGATAACAAAAAGATTTTTTTTATCATAAAAATTATTTAAAAAGAATAACTATTTTTAATATTTTTAATGAGTATAATATCAATTTTTTTTTATAATTAACATACATAACAAAAGATTCAGTGCGATGCACATATTATTTTATCATAATATTATGATCTTGGTGCGAAGTTAAACTTAAAATAAAAGTTATATATTTTGCTACAAAAAAACCATACAATCATTTTAAACTAATTTGACCATGAAAGGTGTTGTATTTTGTTTAAATGTTTTATACAAAAAATATCCACATAATACACAATAAACAGATAAATTTTATGTTTTAAATTGTCAAAATAAATATTTTTAAACATATTTCATATACATAAATCTTGCAAACAAATTACATATAAAATTGCTTGTTTGTTATATGTACGGGAAAGTTTATTTTGCGCGATTGTCTATCTGCGTATATATATAGTATTAATGGCCTTAACCAGTAGCATTTTCCTCTTAATCAGTGACGTACATCTTATTTTATGCCTTTAATTTTAAATTTATGATTTACCTATATAGTAAAGTTTTGCTCAAATCTTTTCATCTCTTATTAAGTACTTGCATTTATCAAATCTACTATTTAAGGGAAAATATGATGTTGAGCTCATAACTAAGTTATATGTCATACTTTATGTAACGAGTACTGAAAAAATCATATTTTATATATCTACGCTAATGCGACTTTTCGTATAAAATTACAATTATTAAAGAAACTTTTTTTTTTCTGGGAATTTGCGTAAATTATAATTGTCACAGTTAACAAATAATTAAATATATTTTTATACAAAAAAAAGACAAAACGTGTATAAGAAAATGTATACAAAGAGTTGTGTGAAAATTAAGTTAATTTATAAAAAATAGAAAATTTTAATTGCGAAAAATATTCTCATGTGTATCTTTTTTTTGCAGCATATACAATAGCACAAACTAGACGAACATCAACATCAGCACGATCGTTGGGCACAAATCCAAAAAGTTCCTCATCGGGCACAGAATTCGAATGTCCCGAAGAATTCGGCTACTATCCACATCCAAATGATTGTACACAATACTATGTTTGTGTATTCGGTGGAGCTTTGCTAGAAAGTTGTACGGGTGGACTTATGTATAGTCATGAATTACAAACATGTGATTGGCCACGTAATGTTGGCTGTGAGGTTATGGAAATTGTTGGACCATCTGCTTCGGGTCGTGGTGAGGTAACACCCCGTGTGCCTCAGGTACAACAAATACAACCACATAAATTTAGATTTTCATCGTCCGCATCGTCGGGTGTAGTGCAAGCTCAAATTCATGCTATACCACCGCCTCCCGAACTACGTATTGCACCAAATCCCGTAATTACGTCACGAGGACAGCCAAAACTAATTGAACAAGAAGAAATTGCAAAGGTTTGTAAAATTATTTTTAAAAAAATATTTCACTAAAACAAAAAACCCATAAATTCATTTGTAGTTATACGCCGAAAATGATGATCAATTGCCGCCAGTTGAAGAAGAGGAATCCGATAGACAACAACGTGTTTATCGTGGACAACCAAGTACCGTAACACAAGTACAACGTGATCGTGATGGTCTTATTCAACAGCCCAGTGTCAATGCCATACCAAATCATGGAAAAATCGGTTCATTTGCATTTGGATCACAGATAAATAATCAACAGCAGCAGCACAGGTATACAATTTACGAAAGTTTTATTTAACAAAAATAAATAATTTTAAATTCATTTGTTGTTATATGTAAAAAAAAATTAAAATTGAAATTGAAATCATTTTTAATTTAAATTTTAAAGAATATTTATAGATCTTACAAAATAAATACACATGACAATTAAATTAAAATTAAAAATATTGTACAATTAAATTAATTTTTTTTCATGAACGTTAAGGTTAATACCTTAAACATTAAACAACAAATAATTTAGAATTATCGTCATTTTTTGAAATTTTTCATTTAAAACACTATACAAACTAAAACCTATATACTCAACTTATAGAAACGAATTAGACACAATTTTACTATTAAACAATGACGAAAACCAAAACATTGACATAATAACGAAAAAAATATTGGACCGAAAAAAACGACAAGCGTCAGATGACATTTTGCCGAATTCATTTAATCTGACTGTAGTGAATAATGATACTACTATAAAAATTGCGGACGATGATGAGAAATGGTTAAAATATGATAATCAAACTTTTGCAACAACAGAAGCAACACCAGATGAATATAAACGATCACCACGCCAATTGCGTCCACCACCAATAGCCCGATCACCGTGGCATCAATTTGTTCATGATGATGCATTTGGTGCAAAACCATTTGCGACAAGTTTATCTTTAAGCAATAGCAATAATTACAACTCGTTTGTAAATCAACCAGCAAGTACAAGCTCTAGTCAATATTATAAAAATGATGGTTTATTTACAAATAATGGATCCCCGTCATATAACTCTAACAATAAACACGAATATAATCCGTACAGTAATTCATATTCAAAAAATCATCATTCCATTCCAACAGCGGATACGGGCAGCGTGCAAAGTAAACCCTCACCTTCAGCATACTCCTTGTCAAATAATCAATTTAGAACACCGGCTGCATCTAGCCAATTGGATGATAATCGAAATGAGTTTGAATTTTTCCCGACTAACTATAAGCCGCCTGCAACAAAATCGCCATTTCCACATTCGGCCCACCTGCCATTATTTTTAAATAATAAAAAACACTCGAAACAACGCCATCGTGATCCAAATCACGATTTACCAGATAATTTTGCGTACTTTCATTTTAACGAACAACAAAATTCTGCTGACAATGAATATGATCAAAGACTTATAAGTCCATCAGAATTTGTGAATAAAATACCAAATGTTGCCGTTCTCTCGAATGCAACACCGAAAAATCATTTTATCTCATCATTTAGTACTGTTGGTGGATTCTACAATAATCAATTACCCACAACTCAATCACCTGTCGAGCAATACAATAAACAATACAACAAATATCGAGCACAACAAGAAAATTTCAAATTTCAAGGATTAAATCTACAAACGCCAGCCCCCGTTTATGAAGTAACGGATAATAGTTTTTATGCATACAAAAACAACGATGGTTCTAACAAAAATGGGTTTACAACAACATCGCAACCCCCAAGACAGCCAACGACACAATTTTTTCAAACCACAACTACCGATCGGCCTACATATTACCCCACGACAACAGCTCGAAATGCTCCAGATATGACAAGTAACAACTATTATCCTACCAATGTAGCATTTAAACAGTCTCACAACAAAGATCATCAGCAACCCCACCATCATCATCATCATAAGTCTCAATCAATATTCAATTATAATATAGCCCAGGAAGAAACTACCTTTTCACCAAAAGAATCATCAACAACCCATCGCCATACCCATCACCATCATAATCAAAAAACCGAACGACCCACGATAAACAAACAATCAACAACCGATCATCTATCAACACTTTCGGCAACTATACGTCCGGCGCACGTTCGTGGACCTGTTGTGGGATTGGACTTTGATTTTGATAAATTTATTGCTGGCATTCGTGAAACACATACGGCTCAAGTGGACGATAAACAGCTGACGGATAAATTAAAACACTATGGCAAAAATTTGACAAAAGAAGATCGAACAACAACCATTCGGAATTTGGAAACAACTACAAGAAAGCCAGTGACCACGACCATTTTTAATAACTATAATACATGGTCCAGTGCAGGGGCCGTTGTACACAAAAGTACTCCGAAACCATTTTTTAAATATCAAAATTTAAATAATAATAATTTTGAATTTAAAGTAAGTTAAGCTGCGGAATTGGCTTTAAATGGATTTCAAAATAATTATTCAACCGGGATCGGATCTTCCAATAGGGCAATTCATTTCGATGAAAATAGTGTCTATACAAACAATATTACTCATTTTAACTAATTTATTAAATTTAATCATACGGATATAATAATTACGATTAATTTGTTTAGCAAAACTTTATTCATATAATTTTTTTCAAATATAGGAAACCAATGATCTTTTGTCTTTGACCTCATCTATTTTAAATCTCTTAGTTAAAATAGATAGGTTAAATATATATAGGGTTAAAGACGAAAGATTAAAAAAATTATGACATTTTTATAAATTTCGTCTAAAAAATTAAAAGTCTTAACGTGATCCTTACTATGTTCTAACCTTTGAGTAAAGAGTATAGGTTCTATAATCTATCAGGTTCAAACATACACGCATTTTTAATGTGAACTAATGCAAACAATAGGTTAGTATTTCTTTATAGATTAATTTTAATCTCAACTCTTTGTAGATACAACTAAACAAATATAATTTATTTTTCATAGACGCGTTTTTTCTAGTATGTATGCGATTTTGTCCTATACGGAGGAGGCCTTAACATATATTATTCTCGATTTTTTGTAATGTCGATTTTTTTTCATATTTAAAAATCTTAATTAACACATATAATAAAATGAAAACTTAATGTTGTTTTCCAAAACAATAATATAAAAGATAAATTTTCAACGAGTAGGTATAACTAGGTTTTATTTAATATTTTTAAAAATGTAGAAAAATTTACATATCGTTAAACATAAATTTTGCCTGGTCCTTTATTTTGAAATCCATTTATTTTGTAAAACAAAAATGTAATTTTAATTCTATAATAAAGTATCACAAAACATCGACAACTACAACAACAACCACAACCACCCCCAAACCCTCCACATATTTCCCGACAAGTCAGTCGAAATATCATCAAACAACATTTGATCCTGACGAATATTATTATGATGACGAAGAAGAAGACTTCACTGTTAAGCCATCAACAACAAATCGTCCATCAACAACGAAAGCCCCGAAAGGATATGAAAGTTTTATCAAAAGTATACCAAAGAAATCTACAAAACTGCAACCAATTCAACACATCTATAAACCCGAACCGCTACCAACTGTTGTCAATAACGATGACACTGAATATTATTATGATGAAGATGATAATGATGATTACATATTGCATACTCCACCGCCGAACAAGTCTAGATTTGTTCCAATGTCTGAAACAATGGCACCGCGACCGGCAACAACATCATCTTCATCATTTTATCGCAATAGTTCGGTATCTCCAACAGAGTATCCATTTATCCAGCATTCCACGAGAAAGTACCATAGTACTTTTGTTAAAAATTCCAATGACAATTACAGAAATGTACACCATGATGAGGAATCTGCTCATGTTACAATACCATCAATAATTCATTTTCCCAAAGATATATTTCATGACTTAAAACCTATAAATCATTTGCCACGTTACCTCAACAAATCGACATTACGACCGTATACACTTCGAACTAGGCTAGGCACAACCATAATTGCACCGCAATCAGAACAAACTATAACAACAACCGCAAAAACAACTACGACCCAACCGTCTACGACAACTCGCAAAATTTATACAATACGACCGAACAGAAATCGTGGACCATCCAAATGGAAAATAGCAAAATCGACAAAACAGAACAATAGTAGTGACAATGATAAAGAAAATTTATTGGAATATGACGAAAAACAAACGTACAACAGGTAAAAATGACCCCTAAACAATCCAAATTATGTGTACATTGAACCAAAAGAACCAACTCATTACCACTTCCAACTATACTGTACATTTTTGACCCGACTACACTATATACATAATTATTTCCAATAATTTTTCAATTACCGCACTTACTAAACAAATTGTAATAAATAATTTTTTTTTTTAATTATATAATAATATTTTATTTGGTGTATGGGCCTGTAAATCAAATACCAGATGTATAATTCACTGAGTTTCTCGATTTTTGTTAACAAAAGAGAGGCCTCAGCATAACCGGGATGCTTCTTTTTACATTAGACATACATTATAATGAGTAAAATATAAATCTGGAACAAATCACAATTTTCACAGTTCATATTTTTCGCCCTTTTTTACAACAAAAACCCATAAGACCGAAATGCAATCCCCGAGTACAGGACCACTAAAAACTCAGCCCTGCACCAAAATTTGGTCTAATGTTAAAAACTTTCTCCATATCGTAATATTTTCGCCCAATTTTACAAATAAAACTTGTAAGCCTCTTCTCTTTGACACATATTGACCCCAAATGCAATATATAAGAGAATACTAAAAACCCGCACCCTATCCAAATTTGGCCAAATCCGTCATCTCGCGCGAGCGATTTTTAACCTATCCGACGCAGAACATAATGTTCTTTTAGGAAAATCTTGTTTGGTATTTAATTTTAGAGAAAACATATTTTCAATAAATTTATCAACATTTTTAAAAATATACCTTTGTCGTTTTGTCAACAGTTTTAAAATAATGTATAGGATTTGTTATAGGTACCTTTTACTTAAAGTAACAAATTAGTCAATTTTAATATGCAGTTTTACACGTAGATATATTTAAATAGCTGTACGTAGTAAATTAATTAGGTCCAATTTTCCCTGTAAAATTTTAATATATGATGTACATAAGCGGGCGAACTAAAACTCATAGATTATTCTAAAAAATATATTTTCTAAACAAATTCTTCAATAACAAATATATAGAATCGAATCTTCAACACAAAATCCAAACGTTTATGGTCAACAACAACAACACCAACAACAACACCAACAACAGCAACAAAAACCAATTCAACAAAACAGTAATCGAAACTATTACAATACAACGTCGAACAATAATCACAATCAACAGGGATACTCGAATCCTTCACAATATGATTCCTATTATTCGGTGTATGACGATGATGTGGATATTTATCGGGATGTTGGTAAGAATTCTTAATATAAATTTCGTTTCATTTTCAGCTCTAATAAATATTTTTTTTTATAATAGACTACAGCCAACAATTTAATGCTCAACAAAAACCGATTCAATCAACATATCGTCCAAATACCGTCTCAACACATATGCCACCGGTGATGATACAGCAACAGCAACCACAACCTCAACAACGTGAAACTTATGTTAAGCAACAACAACAACAACAAGATCAACGTTACGAACAACCAACTCAAGTTTACAATCCAGAATATGATGAAGCACTTATTGCACAAGTAAGTAACTTATTGACACAATCTACAATTATTCCAGTTTAATAAACGATTTCAACCTTTAACTAAGAATAATTGACCTAAAAAAACCTCATCAATAATCCAAACCCACCCAAAAGTACATAACATTTTTATTTAAAAAAACATAATATTGAATTACAATAAATTAATCAAAGCGAACACTTTAAATGCGAATAAAGAGATCTTTTATCAAAAAAAAACAATATAATTAAACTAAATTAATTAAATTAAAATACAATAAAGAAAATAAATTATGTGTCAATGCGCTTATCTGCGAAATCTTTAAATGTTATTAAAATTAATATTCTCTCATTAAATAAAAAAAATATTTTTCAGCTTGAAAACGATAATTCTTATAATCAGCCAACAAGAACGCAATTGAGGTATGTTTTTTTAATTTATTTTATTCACTTAACATATATTTATATAATATCATCCCGATTTTGTAAAATAAAAAAAAACATCATTTTTGTTTATTAAAAAAAAACATTTTCCATTTCCTTATATGTTATAAAATTTTTAACTTTTATAAATAAACCTAAATATGATTAACAATATTTATATATACAAAATATATTATAAGACATTCAAAATAAATTGCATAAACATAAACGAAATAAAAAAAATACACACAAAAATAGGGGAGACAGAAATGAAATAAATTCAATATCTGATAGTCCTTACTTGGTTTCGTCAACACTAAGGACAACAGCTAGTCCCCAATACGTATCATCGACATATAATACACCGACACAGGAAACATATTCGATATCAACGACAACGCCGTCCACAACTGTAGCCACTGCACCATCGTATACGACGTCATCAACAAGGTACTGCAAGCGCAATCCATCAATTTGGCATATACTATACATTTTTTTCAATTTGCTAATTTGCTTTTTTATTGCTGAATTTCGAAAATTGAAAAGAAAACCTTAATTCAATTAATATTTTCAATATTTCAAAAAAATACCCCGGTAAAAATTCCTCTCGTTTTACAGTGTGACAAACATCTTATATATATTATTAACCCATATGTGACCATTTAATTTGATCTTTTTGATAAATTTAATTACAACTTTCTTAAATTGTAGATTTTTAATCTTATGCGACATTTCATATAACTTAATATATTATATTGCCGGTCACGTATGAGTTAATTCATTAACATTCTGGCTTTAGCTTAGTTTTACCTTTAATATATAAATAATTTATCATTTTAGAGATCATCCATTTTCTATAAAAGAAATATCATATTCATCATATAATAATTAAAACCAAAAATATATAATATTTTAATTGACATTTTATTATATAATCATTTTATGGTAAAAAAAACTTAAACAGTTCAACTTGCATTGTGGTATCTTGATTTCATATATAGCTAACCAAAATCTCTATATAATGAACAATTTATTCCGAAATCAACGTCACGGTTTCATTAATTTATATAATATTTTCGAAAAAATAATTAAAACTATTTTTTATTTTGTGTCTTTAAATATTTATATTATATCGATTTAGCCTTGTGCATTTATTTATATTTAAATAAAAAGACATTTATATAGAATAAAGAATATTCTATAATATTTATAGCCGCATATCCGATTTTATGGATATCGAATTTTATTAGATATATTTAAAATTTAGCATATTTTAATAGAAAATATTTAAATAGTTTATATTTTTTGTTATTACAAAATTATTATGCAACGTCGTGTTTAAGGATGCGAAATAGTAAAGAAATTATGTATATAGAAAACGAAAGACTTGAACAAGCAACGAACCTTAAGTGATTTTTTCAATTTCTCTCAAGTTTTTTTTTCTCTATACAGAACAATAGACTAAAAGAGACGAACCTTTTGGTTAAATGAGATTTTTGTTTAATATACGAAAAAAAAATGATATACGGTCAAAGCTTAATACAACATTCTGCTTGCCAAATCAATTTAAAAATATATTTATTTACACATTACATTACAAATTGAAATTACATATCATATAAATTTCAACACATAAAGAATATATAGGTACAATATATACACATTTAAGCTTGAATCATAAAATCGAAAATACATTTAAACAAAAACTGCTAGCTGTTGCAAATTGCTGCCTAAAAAAATTAACATCATAATATGTCTCCCCAAAATATTGAAAATATTTATTTTGAAACCTGCCCTTATCGCAAAAACTCTATAATTTATATACTTTTAAAATACAAAAACAAATTAAAATATGTGTAACATCCAATTATGTTAACGTCTGTTTATATAATTTCAACAGATCAACATTATCGGATAGTGGCAACAGTAAAAATAAGACGTCTTCGTCAAAATCCATATTTCTTACATTATCAACACGTGCGGGTTTTCCTGTCAATTCCAATGATCCGCCATCATCCCTTCCACAACAAAAACAATCCATTACAAACCAATTACCCGCTGAAATAAATGTACAAATTTATCCCATCCAAAGTATAAATAATAATCCTGATGAAAAAAATACAAAAACACAATTAAAATTACTTGAACAAATTAGCTCTACCACGACTGCTACCACTACAACCACTACTACTAACCCTAACCTAAATGACAGGAGACGACAAAAGACTGAATCGAAATTGATAACATTAACAAATAGTTTTAATAATGCTAACGCTAAGAAATATTACATAAACGGTCCGACGACTTTACCTCCCCTTGAAAATCAAGAAACAAGCGTCGACAATCAGAACAATAACGATTTAGACATTCAAAGAAAAAAGATCTTAGATTATGTTGTGTCCGATGCACAACCCCAAAGTTTT
Source organism: Diadocidia ferruginosa (assembly GCA_027564275.1). NCBI lineage: Eukaryota > Metazoa > Arthropoda > Insecta > Diptera > Diadocidiidae > Diadocidia > Diadocidia ferruginosa. Next base: position 16,541 of record JANSTW010072115.1, on the reverse strand, counting down.
CAACCGAGACCACAGTCACAACCAAAAATACCATCACCACAAAATCCAACACCACAACATCAACAACAAGAACAACCACATCCAAATAATGCTTTTGTAAATAGGCAATCATCATCTATCATTTCCCCTCCAATTACCACCGAAGCTCCCAATAATCTTATGTCGGGTGTTCATATTAATTCCGATCAATTATCCAAAAATAAAAATATTAAATTAGTCTTGTCATCGGGGTTGTCATACACAAGCGGTAATTCCGAGCAGACAAGCAACTCTGACGACCAACAAGACTTTTCTGACGAATCTGTAGAAGTAGTTCCGTTATACGTAAGACAGGAAATAGAACCACAAGTTGAAGTTATCGAACCGACAACTTACGCGCCAACAAGAGATTGGAAACAATTACAAGCGATGCGAACACCAACTCCATTCGCTACACCGCTAACAAATTCTGTGGTGGAGGAAGAAAGTGAAGAAGAAGTAGATAGTGAAGAATCTAGTTCAAATGCAAATATGCAGCAACGTCCGATCGACAAAAACACAAGAATTGTAGAGACGCCGGCGACCCAAGCGCCTGCAAAAATTGTATCGAAATTCTCATATAAATATTTGGACGAACGAAACAATCAACGTCCAAAGCCAGCATCTCACATAGAATCATCGCCTCAATTTACATCTCGATCACATCTGTTCAAGGAGGTTGTTAATCGTACATATGAAACATCCACGCCCTCAAAGCTATTCGTGTCTCCATTTACTAGTTTACGATCAATTTTACATGATGAAAGTGTTAAATCAACATCACTTAGGCCGATTATACGACCTAGTCCAATTCAATATCGAAATTTGTCTGAAAATATCAATAGATACACCTCACCGGCCACCCCATCATCTCAGAATACATTTCGAAGTTATTTTCTTATCACTGCCGCCCCAAAAGATCTATCAACTACATCAAGTCCACCAACTACTGTACGTTCGACTAGAGGAAGTACAACCACCACAACAGAATTTTCAACAAGTCCAACAACAAAATCAACAATACCAACAACAACGACCAAATTGTTCGTACAATCATCTACACTAGACAATGATGAATGGCGACCCATTCCACAAGCAAATGATCGTGAACGCTTTGTGAAAGCACCAAAATATATAGATTTCAATTCAAGAAATCGTTATAACAGTTTTAGTACAACGGAAAATTCCATTGAAAATGAAGAGCCAACAACTTATTCGCCAAAAATACGTTATTCTAGTCAAGTGTATGAGTCGACCACAGCAAATTCAATAAACGTACCAAATAATGACAATTTGCAACAAAAACATAGAAGAAAGGTAGTTCGAACACGACCTGTTTCGTCAACTCTGGCCACAAGTAGACCGCCGCTCTTACAACAATCAGAAAATACGGCCGAAGAGTCTATCGATGATTACGAACTTTCAGAATTTATTCGAAATAAACAGTTCACAAAGATATTAGACTCTGTTTTGGATAATCAATTTTCACACAATTCAGATGCAAAAGTTATCGAAATAACAGAGCGACCAGCACAATATTTTTCACACTATCGACACTTGTCAACAGAACGTTCAATTGGAAATGGTATTGCTTCAACCCAAAGATATTTTAATAATGCGTCATCTTCGATGGCAACGACCACAACAACATCTACGGAGCATTATGATGATAGAGCTGCAGCTGCACTGCGGGAAAAATTCCGAGCAACTGTTGAAATGCCCGAGTTTAATGTACCAACTGAATCTGAAATAAAATCATTTAAAGAAATTGAAAAAGATGCAGAAAAAGATGTTACAGAAGAATTTGTATATGAAATGACAGAACTACCGACCACGACGCCTACAACGACGACGACTACCACGACAACAACAACAACAACAGCACCATTACCGATCACAACTGTGACACGAACAATACCACAAAGTACGACAGATGACGATTCGATAAAACAATCAAGTACAACATCTACTACACAAAAATCCTCCAGCACAACAAATTCCATTAATGTGATCCCGCCGCGCGCCTCAAGAGTAAATGCAGCCATTAAAACAACTATTGCAGCCGCATCTTTGCCACCTCGCAGAAATACAGCTACCACTGCTTCGTCAGCAGCATCAACATCATTGAAATGTACAGACAATACACCAAACACTAAATGCAACGAAATTCCTTCGAGGTATATTACCACAAAAAAAGTTTAAAAAAAAGTTTGTTGTTGTTTTTTTTAATTTCTTTACAAAACATTTTTGTTTCTTAGCTGGCAAATTATAATTAGACAATTTTTTTTGGAATCATAATTTAGTTGAAATATTTTGGACATTTTGGATCATGTTTATTATTATTTTATTATTTTTGAGAAATTTTATTGGGGTCATTCAATTTTAAGTCTGAGAAAATCATTTGCAGTTTTTAAGAGCTTTTATATAGTACAAATACATTATTGAATTTTGTGAGGAAATATTTTTTTAATTTTGTTTTAAAAAAATCATCTACATAACTAATTTAAATTAGGAACTCCAAATTTTCTATCACTACAGAATAATTTTTTTCAAAAATAGTTGGTTCATAATATATAATACCATATTTGGCTCTAGATATATGCATGAGTTTTGCATATTAATAAAATTAGAATTTAAAATCAGTAGTTTGGGATAATTTTTAAACCACATTTTATAAAATATTTAAAATCATTAATTTTCATATTTTAAATATTTCATTATCTCGCACATAAATATTTTATTTTATTTTTTAAATTAGATAAAAAAAATACAATATATGGTTGTAAAGCTAAAAATATATATAGAATATAGATATATCATATCTATCACTCGTTGATACTGATGAAAGTTGGGTACCAGAAATATGTCTAAAAAGACATAACCACAATTTTAATTCGATTTACCATAATATATACATCTGTAATTTTCATATCATTAAAGACACGCCTGAGATTAATAATCTCACTAAACATTCGATTCGATTAAAATTAACATTTGTATCCACAATGGAAACATTGAAAATCTCGATGTATTTTTAAACCCATATCTTTAATTATATGCAATTTTTATAGTACAACATGAGAACCGCTGCATTCTAAAAATTACCCTTAGTCAAAAATTTCTTTAAAATATAAAATAATAAAAAAAAGTTCCATATAAAAAAAATTTAATGTGAAAAATCGCATGAATTTCAAATTTAAAAACCAGTAACAATTCAAAAATATTTAAATTTAGATTTTATAGTAACCAAATAAACTAAAAAAAACATTGCACCCTTTAGTTTAAAAAAAGTAAAAGTGTTCACTGCAATTGTTTGTACTAAAAATAAATAATAGAAAAATATACAACTCAAAACCAACAAAATCTATCAGTAAACACCTCCACTGCATAAATATATTATACCTCTAAATACTTTTTATATACTCACCTATATACATTCTACATACTAAGTTTTTTAATACTAAGCTTTTAATGAAATGTTATTAAAAAAATCTAAAAAAAAGCTTTTCTCTATGTTCTCCATAAATAAATTCACAATTTTTTTTACACAAAACACATTGTTAGAGAAAATATTAAACATTCTTATGATTTTGTTGCGCGCGGCTGGATAAAAAAAACCTCAAAACATTTTCCATATTGATCCTTCTTGAAATACATGAAATTCCCTAAAAAACTTAACAAAATAATTTCCTTTTCTTATATACTATACAGACACATATATCAAACCTATAAATGTACATATTATATATTCATTTTATATATTTCGCAAACATAATATTTTACACTAACAATTTCATACTGTTTTTAGTATTTAATAATTTTTACTAATAGTTTGTGCACTTAACTTAAATATTTTTAGTACTCTAACCCTATTTCATATTATATAAAACCAATCATTTAACACAAATTAACAATTTATAATTTTAAAAAATTTACAATAACCAACATTACATTTTAGAACATTTTTGAATCAAACATATTTTTTAGTACACTATTTAGTACCTCTACTGTAATTTTTTAGTAAATTGAGATATTTCACGCCGATAATTAATCAACTAGTTTTAACGTTTTAAGATGCTAAACGATTTTTGTTTTGGCAACTCTATAAACAAACATGTACTAAAAAATGTCAAGTGTCAAAAGTACTAAAAAATAGCGATATATATTCGAAGTGAAATATCTTTAGTTCTATTATTTGTAGTAAATTTAAAATTAATAGACGATTATAGGACAATTTAAGATGTAGATTATTTAAAAATTGTATTATACTTTCAGTGGATAATTTTTCTTTACATTATTTAATTTAAATTAATTAATAATTTGTTTAATTTTTTAATTATAAGTAAAACTTATTTTTAAACTGACCTTTAAATAAAATCTACCTTTACGCTTTTAATTTTATATCCAATGAAAACAATTTTTGAAACAACTAATATAATTTTTAAATTTTAACTTTAATTTTATAAAAAAAAACTATTTTTTTTATTTGAAAAATTGTCCACTTAATTTAATATGTGAATTTTTTTTTAAATTTTATTGTAATTATCCTATAATTATTTATCGTATAGAATCAATACCAATTCGAACTCAAATTCAAGAAATCGTGGTAGTTCGCATTTTTCACCAGCCAACGGTGACGATAGACCAGCTACAGTTGCAATAAATCGTGGAACTCATCCACCGTAAGTGTGACACAGAGCAGGCAAATAATTTCCTAAAATTAAGAAAATTACTTTCAAAAAATTAAGCAAGTTTTCGAAAAATATTTACTGGATATAAATTTTATTTTTATCAATTTTCAAAATTAAATCCATCGATTTATAAAAAAAAAGTAAACATTTTCTTGAATCAGGAAATGAAAGCATATCGAGTTAAAATTGTTTGCTTATTTTCTTGAATTTTTCTCTCTTTCACAATAAACTAAATTTATTTTATTAAAAAATATTCTAGACGAAGCCGACCCACCCTTAAGCCGTCTGGATCTATTGTATCAAAGGCAGTTGAGTTTGTTGATATTTATAGAAATCCACCGACACGTCCGGAACCACTGTATCCACAACCGACACCCGATAAAACTGCAGCCAGATGTCGTAAGGACGTTTGTCTGTTGCCGGATTGTTCGTGTGGTGGACGAGATATACCCGGTAATATTTATTTGACTTTTTTTATTTTAATATTTTTAGCATCTTCCAAAATATTTTTAAAATAAAACATCAATTAATTTAAATTAAAAAAACAAAACAAAATACACACAAATATATAGGACATTTACAACCACACGAAACACCACAAATTGTACTGTTGACATTTGACGATGCCGTCAATGATATAAATAAAGAATATTATGTCGAATTATTTGAAAATGGTCGAAAAAATCCAAATGGATGTCCGATTTCGGCCACATTTTACGTTTCGCACGAATGGACCGATTATGGTCAGGTTCAAAGTTTATATGCTGATGGACATGAGATGGCATCTCATACCGTTTCGTAAGTTTTATATTCGTCCTGATGGGAGTGATATATATACCTAGAATAAACGTGCTTTGGAGGAAGATCCCAAATTTTAATCTATATATTCATGCTGCGGACTATTTTCAATAAAACAACTTTTCTTTGTGATATGAACAAATTTTTCTATTGTATATAAAATTTAAATTTCTTTCAGATTTATATTTATAAATTTAAATTAATAATATTTATCAGTCAATACAAAACCGTGTATATAAGGTAAATAGACTATTTATTGTCATCCCATTTCAAGTGCAGACACAGTGTAGGTTCCATGGATTGCAATGTCTAATTATTCTAATTTTCATTATACTGTTTAATAATAATTTAATTTTTTTTTTGGCAACGCTTCAGAATTTTAAATACGAGTACAAGTTATGATAATAATGTGCTAATGATGGGTCATATATACCTGAATTAGTAAATTAATAATGATTTTTTATGTGAACTTATTGATCAAAAATTTTTTTAATTAATTTTGACAAATTATTTTAATATGTATTTTAATAAAATAGTTTTAAAGTACAAAAAATCTAAATGTTGACAATAATTGGTTATTTTACCCTATAAAAGTTTTTATAAAAATTATAATTGGAAATTAATTAATTTTAAATTTTAATTAAAAAAAATTGTTTTCAAAGTAAAAAATTTGAACATCTTGACAATAATTGGTCGTTTTACCTTATGCACTTTTCTTAAAATTAATAATTTGGAATTTAATTTGTTAAAAAAAAATATTTAATAAACAAATTAATATATATAGGTAGTAAGTACCGATAAAATTATTAATTTAACTTTATAATTTTATAACATTTTGTAAATATAAAACTAATTTTTTTTTTAAATATTTTTCTTTCATATTTCGCATCAACGTTTTTTTTTTCGATAAATCTACAACCATTGCTTTTTCTTGCATATATCTTTAAATCAAAATATAAAATACCATTATATTCTATCAACCTGCTATGTATAAATAAAACTACCCTGCATCAATGAATCAATCGATTGATCGTCATAATGAAATTAAAATAAAAAACCTAACAAAAATCCAATCAGCCGACCTACCCGTTGAAGAGGTTCCACAAATTGTATTGTTAACATTTGACGATTCTGTAAATGATTTAAATAAACAACTGTATTCGGATCTCTTTGATAAGGGTCGTGTTAATCCAAATGGTTGTCCGATTAGTGCAACATTTTATGTATCGCATGAATGGACCGATTATAGTCAAGTACAAAATCTATATTCAGATGGACATGAAATGGCATCACATACTGTATCGTAAGTGTATCATTATAATAAAAATTAAAAAAAAAATTGCACACAACAATTGCACATCAAATCGAAAATATTTTACAACACGTTTCACTTATATAATTATAAGTCCACTTAACAGTCACTTATATATACACAAACAATTTCGTTATACACTATAATTAGCATTTACACAAAAACAAAGATCTAAATCAGCTGAACCCAAAAAGTACTTCAACTACGCTAGTAAATCAAAAAATCGACAACATAATTTGTATACAAAAATGTAGCTACCGCAAGTACCAATACATTAGACACTATAGAGATATCTAATTATTTGGAGATTTTGAAATATTTTGTAGTTACTAAATTTTTTTTAATTTGAAAAATTTTTCAATCGATTTTTTAAGGTTCTTTACACTTGCTGACTACTTGAGGCATTGTTTTAAAATTTGTTACAAATTAAATAATTTCAGAATTTTTTTAATACTCAGATTTTAGATCTATTTTTATACATTTCGTATATAAAAGTTTTGAATGTTCAGTACTTATATATGCTCATAATTTAAAATAATTAATTATTATCAAGTTTGCGATAATTAGAATTAGTCAGTTTGTTCTTATTAAATAAGAAAAAAAATTATAATTTCTACAGTACATTTTTATTGAAAATTCCATATAAAACTAAAACCACCATGGATTCCTACATGTATAAATTTACACAATACACACGTATAGCCCCCAACAATGATTCTGAAATTATTCATCTGACTTTTATGTTATTTCTTTTTGCATTATAATTATAAACAATAAACACTCTTCTTTATTCTTCCACAATTTTGTACAATAATTTATAAATCTTTAAAATTACTATTAAAATGTTTATCCTACAATTGCATGTTTTTTTTTTCATTATACAAAAAAGCTTGTTTTATTTTTTTGCAATAAAAATGTGTGCATTTTGTAATATAAATCATATTTTTTAAGATTTTTTTAAAACTTCGAACGAAACGAATTAAAATCAAATTCTGTGGATTCTAAAATTTTATTCAAGAAATATGCAAAAAAATCGAAAATTAACTAATTGAAATTAATTTTAAATAAAAATCTTTATTTTCTCTTAATGCCCAAAAATATAAATGTATTTAAATAACTTTATTAATTTTTACCATAAAAAAAGCTTTGAAAATTTTAAAATTTTTATTTATCTAAAATAAAATTATATGATTTTAAATCAAAATGAACACACCAAAATAAAATCCCATCCTATTTTAAAATTCTGCTTAATTCCCTGTACACCAAATATAGTCATAGTTTTGGTGAACAATTTTCCCAAAAGAAATGGACCCGTGAAGTAGCTGGACAACGGGAAATTTTAGCTGCTTATGGTGGCGTTAAATTGAACGATGTTCGCGGTATGCGAGCTCCATTTTTATCGGTTGGCGGCAATAAAATGTTTAAAATGTTATACGATTCAAATTTCACATACGATTCGTCGATGCCCGTCTATGAAAATCGTCCTCCAAGTTGGCCATATACTTTAGATTATAAAATTTTCCATGACTGTATGATTCCGCCATGTCCAACAAAGAGTTATCCAGGTAATTTGAGTAGAGTATGGTAATAAATGGATAAACAAATAATACATTTCAATTCAGGAGTCTGGCAAGTGCCGATGGTAATGTGGCAAGATCTTAATGGAGGCAGATGTTCAATGGGAGATGCCTGCTCAAATCCACCAGAATCCGATGGAGTTTTCAAAATGTTAATGAAAAATTTCGATAGACATTATGAGACAAACAGGTAAATTAAAGAAAACGAAAGAAACCTTATAAATTTTACTAAATTTAGTATCAAACAATTTAATTTGTCTTATTATTAAAAAAATAAAAAAAAAACGGTCCGAGAGCCCCCAGCATAACTGGGCTGCTGCTTTTACTATATTTTAACATTGAAAACTGACACAAACTAAAATTGTCTCTATAAGTTCACATTTTTGAACAAAAAATTTGAACTATTAGATATTTGCAAAAAAACTAAGATGAGGCTCCCTCGTATTTATAACTAAAGTGAAATCCCAGAGTATATGAGGGGCACTTAAAACCCACCCACACCAAAATTGACATATTTAAAAAAAGTATAATATGGAGCCAATTTTTTTTATGACCTAGCTAGATCCCAAATAACATTTCAGATTCAGGGAGAACGATGGACTAAAACATTTAAAGCTAAAAAAACTTTTTCATTTGACATCACACAACCTATATAAATACAAACGTTAAACCCCTACCATTTTGAAAGAAAGTGTGCCCCCTTAAGTTTACACTACACATTTTTTAAATTTACCCAACCTTCCATTCGTTATATAGATGTGGCATTGAAATATTGCGCACTTTAAAACTTTTGCATACGAACTTTAAACATCGCCCTGCCGAAAAGACGCGTTTGTCCCAAACGTCGTAAAATATTTTTTTTTCGGTATACCATAAAAGTTCACTATACCAAAAGGAAAAAAACACTTCTGACTTGTTTGCTCTTCTGCACTTGAGCCACTCCCTTAACCTTTGACTTAGCGACTCCAAATGCAATATCACAATATGGGACCACTAACAACTTACTCACTTTCACCAACATTTTGTAAATCTGTCTACTTGTAAAAAACTTCTTCTATATGCTCACATTTTTCGACGATTTTAAAAAATTATTAAAAGGAAGTCCCTTAACCTTTGAATTAGTGACTCTAAATGTAATCTCAGAGTATACTAAAAACTTACCTCCCTCAAAATTTGGCCAAATCCGTTTGATAGTAAATTTTTTTCTGTATATATATATATGTCATATTTTTTTACCATTTTTAGAGAAAAATATCGTATGGGGCTCCCCTTTGACCTGGGGAGTAGAGACTCTAAATGCAATCCCAGTACGAAAAACGAATATTTGGCCAAATTCTCAAATTCTCTATATTTCATATATTTTTCGACCATTTTTAGAAAAAAATGTATGGGAGGCCCTATTCATTCCTTTGACCTAGAGACTCTAAATGCAATCCAAGTATGAAAAACCACTAAATATTCACCTTTACCAAAATTTTGCCAAATCCGAATACTGGTAAAGATTTTTCTCTATATGCTCGTATTTTTCGATCATTTTTACCAAAAAAAAATCGTATGGGAGCCCTACCTCCCATACGATTTTTTTGACCTATAGCACCCAAATGCAATACAACAAAAGGACCACTAAAAACTCACTCTGATCAAAATTTATAGCCAAATATGACCACTGGTTCATATCATTTTCATATCTAGAAATTCGAGGACGGACAGACAGTTTAGTTCTTCTGAATCAGGGTATCATAAAACGCAAAAAAAATTGGTCCCGGCAATTTGACCATTTTGACCTAAAGTAAGGCTTGTACTATTTACACAATTTATTTAAATATCATATGGATTTTTGTATGTATATTGTATATAGTAAAAGCAAAAATCTAGGGAAAACGTGGACCAATCTATGTGATACTTTTTTTTCTAAAACCTAAAATTAATAGATTTAGATGAACAAAATCATCGAATTAACACGTACTTGTTACTATTCTTTATGTTTTTGAATTCTCTAAAAATATGCATAACAAAATCGTTGATAAACTTCTAAAAAATTAAGAAATTTTTGTTATATTTCAATAAAATTAATTAGAATAAAATGTCTAATAACCCCTTAATCCCCAAAACTAAAAATTTAGAGCACCATTTGGACTCTTTTATCATGCTGCATGGTTTACACAGCCGCATCACAAAGAAGGTTTCATCAAATTTCTGGATGCAATAAATGCCATGAATGATGTCTGGTTGGTTACAAACTGGCAAGCATTACAATGGGTTCGAGATCCCACACCCATCTCAAGAATGAATCAATTTCAACCATTCCAATGTGATTATTCGGTAAGTTAAAAAATTATTTGTTTTTATAATCTTTAAGTCATGTGATATTGAGTTAATTTTTACTAAAAAATTAAAATAAGATATTGCTTGAGGACATTACTACATATATGATGAAAATTACGGGTTTTTGCACACTTTTGGAAGTCATGTTTTATTTATTAATTTTTTTTATTTTAATCGTATGTACTCATTAAAAAAACAATTTTATATAGAAAATATTTTTTTTTTGTGATTTGTGGTTCTCGAGTTACAAGGTGGTCAGAATCTTTGAAAATCGCGTGCAGTGTTGATATCAAACAGGAAAAATGAAATTTTATAATTTTAACAGTTTATTACTATCATGTTGTAAATTAAGATAAAAATAAAAAATATTTTTTTTAAATACGTCTCTTTGAGAAATTTGGTATTTAGTATTTGGCGGCCATTTTGAATTATGAAAATATTCCAAAACCTACTTTTTTTATTTTTGTCAGATAAGCCAGTTCTATTCTATAGATCTACAAAATTTTGTTTCAATCGGATAAATACTTATTTTTTGGCAGCTGTTTGATATTAACACTGCACGCGATTTTTGGCGATTTTGATCACCTTGTAATTTGAAAACCACAAATCACAAAAAAAATTGTTTTCCATAAAATTGTTTTTTTATACGATTCATACGATAAAAATAAAAAAACATAATAAATAAAACATCACTTCCAAAAATTTGCGAAAACACGTAAGTTTCACCATAATAAACTTGTTTATTGTACATGGAAAATATATTGAAATTGTAATAAATTTAAATATTTAAAATACCAAAGGATCGTCCAAAACGCTGTAACAATCCAAAAGTATGTAACTTATGGCACAAATCAGGCGTTCGTTACATGAGAACGTGTCAACCGTGTCCCGAAATCTATCCATGGACAGGCAAAAGTGGAATTCGATCATCACGAGTCGATAATGACATTGAAGAATAAGCAAAAAAAATGATTAAAAAAAAATAAAAACACTCACATAAAAAAACTATAAAAAAAATTATTAAATTATTTATTAAACAAAAAAAACTTATTTATGTATTTAATTCAAAATTTTGAAAAAATTATTATTTAATTTTATGTTTTTGTATATTTGCTTATATAGTATTATTTGTGATATTTAATGTTTGTCGCCTTTTCTAAATTAAAAAAAAAATAAACACAACAAAATTAAAAAATAAAAACTATTTTTTTGGATACAATTTTTGGGCTCAGTGAGTTTTTTGTTTTGTTGTATTGATGTATTATATTAGTTTAGAATGAAAAGGGGAGAAAATTTCGTTTTTTTTTAATGGCAAAGCCAATTTTCTTTATTGTATAGTATAAGGAACAAGTAAATTTATAAAAAAAATGTATTTTAGTTTAATTTAAAGCGAGTGTTTTGTTAAAATTAAAAAAAAAACTTCACAATTCCAATTATACTTATTCTGAATAATTAATTAACATTTCTGTAAAAATATATACGCAACTTTTTTAAATTTTAATTTTATTTTATGTGTCATACAATAACTTCTATATTATAAAAAAAAACTTCAATTCGAGTTACCACTTTTTAAGCATTTTTTAGTTATTCGCCTCTTTTCTTACCTTTGTTGAAAAATTATCTGTTTTTTATCTGTGTTTTTTTTTAATAAATTCTTTTTTTTTAATTTTAATTAAAAATGCAAAACAAAATTATTTTTTTATTTTTATTTATATTTATTGCATATAATATTGTTATTAAGGTGTTTAGCACATCAATTTTCTTCAAAAAAAATATTATTTTCAATTTCCTAATCATTAACTATACATAAAATATATAGAGTGCGCTAGAATAGCAGTATTACATTACATTTAGATTAATATACAGTTGATGAGTTTCATACCTTTTTAACAAAATATGAAAATATATTTAAAAATAATATTTTTTAAATTATAATTAGTATACGATTTTTTTTTTTCAAATAATTTTCATTTATTATGGAAAAAACGTTAAATGTTGTTTGTACAAACGAAAAATTAGCATATTATATTTAAAAATTACAAACATTTTGCTATAATAAACAACACTGCCTTTATTTAAAAAAAATGTTCATTTTATAGAAAAAATTATAAATTAAGGAAATTTAAAAATATTTAAAAAATTAAACACAATTTAATTGTTTGTTAAATATAATTTATTTTTTTAAATAAAAAATATAGATGTAAATCAAAATGAAAATTAAAATAAAAAATTATCACGAAATTATAAAATTAATTTAAGTATCTTTTTTTAAATTATTTTATTTAAAAATTAAAAATAAACCATTTTTAATAAAAATGATTATATTTGAAATAAAATAATATTATTTTTTGTATAAAAACAAACCATTAAAAGATTGAAAAAACCAGTGAGTGACTAAAAAAAATTAATAAAATGAATTTAAAAAAAATAATTGTTTTAATTTAATTTGTACGTTAATTATTATCATTTTTTTTTATATAAAGACAATGATATTATTTATTCATTTATTATTATGGAACGTCTGGTTCACAGAATCTGCTATATAGACAGAAAAATGTTCTTCATACAATTGCTTCTCAACTTAAATCTTAATTTTAGCAGTTTTTCGGTATCTTGAATCAATAAGGATAAGAAAACCTAAATGAGCGTCACGAAAAATCAAAGAAATTATTAAAATTTCTAAATTAGCAGTTAGACGTTGACTTTTTCAAGAAATCAAGAAAAAAAGAAAGAGATCGATATAAGATACACAAATGTGTACACTCGAATGAAACAAAACAAAAACTTGAAAGTCGCTATTGAGGGGAATAAAGTCGCCCTCCCAAAAAAAATCATACAATTGCTTGTCAACCTTAAATTTAGGATTTTTTCGGTATCTTGAACTAATAGGGATAAGAAATACTAAATGAGCGTCACGAAAAATCAAAGAAATTATTCAAATTTCTAAAGTAGCAGTTAGACGTTGACTTTTTCAAGAAATCAAGAAAAAAAAGAAAGACATCGATATAAGATATAAAAATTTGTACACTCGAATGAAACAAAACAAAGACTGGAAAGTCGCTATTGAGGGGGAAAAGTCAACCTCTCAAAAAAAAAGCATACAATTGCTTGTCAACCTTAAATTTAAGATTTTTTCGGTATCTTGAACCAATAAGGATAAGAAAACCTAAATGAGCGTCACGAAAAATCAAAGAAATTATTCAAATTTCTAAATTAGCAGTTAGACGTTGGCTTTTTCAAGAAATCAAGAAAAAAACGAAAATTGAAGCTATCTATCTCTGTCTTTTTTTCCTGATGAATTGTAAAAATTTTATGTCTAACTCTTACGCAAATACTTAAAGGGTTTTAATCAAAAAATTAATCTTTATGTGCAAGGGGCATAGGGGCGATTATTTTTAATATTGAATATAATTGAATACGCATGCTTATGAGTCTAATTCCATATTTAATCTTTCTCAATTAAATGATAAATCTTTTCACCAAAATTATCATCGATGTGATCGAAGCTCGGTGATGGCTGTCGGTTTATTTCGACGGTTGTATGATGTACTATTTCCTGATCTTTCCCGTTAATAAATCCAAAAGCATCATCTATAATCAAACTTTCTTCGTCGAATCCATTCAATGAAGTACGATTTGTAGGCAAGTTACTAGAATTTGGTCGGACAACTGTTTTCTCGATCATTCCAGAAACCAAGGAATTGTGACGTTGTTTATTGTTAAACAAATTTCGAAATGAAGATACACTTCCACGTTTCGTAATTTGTTCTGATCTTCTTCGAAATCTTACTTGTGACTCCGTTGAAGATTCCCATGTTATTGCCAACGGTTTTGGTGCATCACCATTTGTGGTGGATATGCTTGTCTTACGCGAAGAATTCGGATGAATGCTACTAGCTACCGATGTTCTTCGTGATATAGTTGTTGAAGCTCTTCGTGCAATTTGTTTGCATTTATTTGCACAACCACCGATCATTTCTGATACTAATACAGATCCAGCTATTATATAACCGATACCCATCAATAAGAACATGCCTTCTGTATCGGCTAAGGTCAGTCCTCTTTCCTCAACCTCAGTAGACTTAAGTTGTTTTGAACTTTGTGATTTCAATAAACTGCCTTTCGACAGCTTCTGTATATCCCAGAATAAATCATTATTTAACTTTGCTATAAGTCCAGCCTCTTGAAACTTCAGTACAGCATTATTAATACTATCTGTGTAAACGGAATTTTTAGGAAATAAATAGGAAATGCCAAAGATTGATAGACACTCTTCGCCGATGTGCAGAGCACTTCGTTTGCCAATATTCCTTAAATAAAAAATAATTAAAATATATAATTTTTTAATTAATTTCCTCAATCATACTCATCTGAAAAATTGGCCTGCACAATAAACTCCAACTGTGTTCTCGAGCCCAAAAATGCATATGGCCAGAAAAAAGCTTTCGTGACATTACTTAGACCTTCCTCTACGTTCGCAACTAATTCAAGATTTTTAATTAATTTTTTTGTTTCGGCATGACTAGAATTAAGGAACCAATTTTGCCAACCATCATTTTCTGAAATTATTGAATTATTGTTAATAAAATAATAATCATTAATATTCTATTTGTAAATATTTTAAAACAGGCTATAATCGGTCTAATTCAAAGCAAAGCTATTCTCAAATAAAATTGGTGGGTCGGCCAGGGCAAAGCGTACCTTTCTTCGCCCAGCCTTGAAAATTTTGTTTCCTTTAGAAAAACCATGTTTTTTTCTAAAAACAAATAATTCATGAAGTAATCTCAGCACTTAAAACTCGTTTCGGGACCTACGTCCCATCATCAGTATGGCTGAGAACTCCATAGACGAGTTTAAAAAACACACAGAAATCATCATTACTTTGAATTAGATCGATTAGCCTGTTTTAAAATATTTACATATTTTATGTATAATATTGAAAAAAAAAAACTGTTTATGAGTTACATTTTATTTAAGTATATTTAAAACACTTTCAGAAGAGAAGACATTTAAAGAGTCTAGGAGCAATAAAAATTACGGCTTGTATACTATTGCCATACAAACTCAATATATAAGATGCATTTTTTGTGTTTGTATAAATAGTAAAAGTTAAAAAAAATGTTAAAAATATATTTTGAATTTTCTTTATATTTGAACTAGCTTAGTACACATGATTATTTATAGTAAATTACCCGAGAAATTACCACTAACCAGTATATGATACCAGACAGTCATCACTTCCTTCTTTTTACTTTTAATAAAATCATTTTTATAAATTTTTATCAAATTTGACCATTACCCTTTACAAAAGAAGCGTCATATTTGTTTAAAGTATAGGAAGATTAAGGAAAAGTAGTCAAGTATATACTTGATACTTAAGAAGCATTTACTTATACAGGTACCAAAGACCAATTTTTTTAGGTATAAGTATAAGTATCATATAATTAGATACTTTTACTTAATAATATAATAATAATTTGCCACTACAACCCGATTAGGGTCTTGGGCTAAACCATTATCATACTGTTTAATCTGATTACTATAGGTTCTTTTATGACAAACGTAAAAGTAATCAGTATAAGTGACTTCTGGGCCACTGCAATCGTTTTTTTAATGAACAACTGCGAATGCGAAAGGTGATAGGCTAGTTGTGATAGTTTTGTGGCCCTATCAAACCTCGAACCCACAACCTTTTGATTACAAAGCCGTAATGTTACCCACTGATCTTGCTCAATACTGGCTATGAAATATTTATACTATATATATACTATATCGATAGTTATACTTAAAATTACTTAAATATTTTGCATAATTTTTACA
>JANSTW010072104.1:0-10245 GCA_027564275.1 Diadocidia ferruginosa | reverse complement strand
TAGTCTTCAGATCTGTTCGGAAAAACGTAAAAAGTTTTGGTTGGGAAAATGTTAGGGATGGACAATTTTGCATATATATATTTTCCTTCGCTAAGAAATTTTGTACAATCCGTAAAAATACTTATGAGGTCGATAACAGAAACCTTTTCTTACTCTACATATTGAGTCGCGTTTCTGAACCCTTACAGTACCCCATAAGTCACCCAAAAAAAAAATGTTGAAGACATTTTTTTTTTTTTACTTTTTCCTACACATACTTTTGTATTTTTGAACTAAATACATTATAGTTATATAGTCATATAAAAAAAAACCCAGCCTAAAGCTTGGAACTACATATTATGTAATTTTACACTACTAAGTAAGCAAAAGAAAAATTGTGATACATATTTCAAACACAACCAGGTTTGAATAATAAAACTCCTTCTTTCTACAAGAACAAGCTTAAAGCTATCATGCCAATGTATATGCTTGATACATACGTCATACATATAATGGCAAAAAAAAAAATTTACTACTTACTAAATCAAATAAGCCTTGAGCTCATACTGTCAAAATTCATGCATCAAGCACGTGACAAAAAAAAATTGAAACCCTATTTCGGTTTACATAAAAAAAACTCCTTTAATCTTATAAGCTTAAAGCTCGATGTCAAAATTCATGCATACTGCATTTGACAAAAAAACTCCGCGTAAACGTACGCATCCTAAACCTTATTTTGGTTTGCAAAAAAAAACTCCTACTATAATCAATAAGCTTAAAGCTCGATGTCAGAATGCAGGCATACTGCATTTGACAAAAAAAACTCCTACCATAATCATATGAGCTTAAAGCTCGATGTCAGATTTCATGCATACTGCATTTGACCAAAAAAAAACTCCGCGTAATTATATACGCTTGTCCAACCATATTTCGGTTGACAAAAAAAACCCGCAATAACTGCCTATCAGGCCCGAATTGTGCACTGATAAAAAAAATGGTTTAAATATGATTTTATTTGTCTTAATTTTAGAATATAAAATTCTACAACAAAAAAAAATCATATTATTTATGTTCTTGTTTTATTTTTCAGTGCAAGCTTAACAACAATTGTGTACTTTGCAACGTAAACAATTAATTGTAACCTGCGACTTTATTAACAGTAAATTATTAAACATAGAACGAAAAATATTTAATGATGATATTGGTTCCCTAACCAAATAAAAAAAAATGTTTGATCTATATATGGATACACTATGCATATCCATATACCACAAACTTTGTTTTCTTAGCTTTATCCTGGATAAAGCTTTTGGAATCATATTCCAAAGCGTATGCTTTGTGTGTTCTTATAGGGAATGGTGTTGTAAGGCTGATTCTCTATAATTTTTATCTTACAACCATAGCTGGATTTAACGGTTTTATTCCGTTTAAAAACGTGTTTTGTGTGTTTGGTGTAACAACTACGAAAAATTTAATTTTCTTCGGGGTTATGTTGCTACCATAGCTGGTGAAATATTATAAAAAAATGTTATTGGTATCACCCCAACTTGTAAATTCAAAGTACAAATATTATATTTGTAGAAAAAAGAGAATAAAGTACAACAGGGTGTACCAAAAAAAATAATAAAAAAAAATCAAATGACAATCGTTATGAATCCGTTTTTAAATCCTTAGCATGATACGTTCCGAGTAGTTTTCCGTCAAAATCTTCAACTTCATATACACATTTTCCCATTTTTTTTCGAACGCGGCATTTCAAATATTTTGCACCTAATTTCGCCGAATAATTGGCTGCTTTATCCGAAAGCTTAAAATTTTTACGCCAAATTGTTTGACTGGGTTGAAAACTGATTTCCCTTGTGCGCAAATTGTATCGTTTCGAATAATCCTCATAAGCCTTAAGCAAATTTCGCCGAACTTTTTCATAAATGTCTTTAAGCCTCTCGTTCAAACCAATTGTTAGGTAGGCTTTTCAAAGTGTCGTTCAATTTATGCGTTTTACTATTCAAAACGATTTCTCTACCGAAATTGAGATAGTATGGGGTGTATTTCGATGACTTGTGGACAGAATTATTGATTGCGGAGGTAATTTGGGGTATTTCGACGTCCCAATTTCTTTGCTCACCATCTATGTAATTTCGAATAGCCGACTCGATGACAATATTGGGCCTTTCTGCGGGATTGTGTTGGGGATAATACGAAGCGTTTCGCCAATATTTTACAGAATATTCTTCAAGGTATTTGGCGAACTGTTTTGCAATAAATGGAGAACCTCTGTCGGTGACGACGATTTCAGGCACGCCATATTTAAAAAAAACTTCATTCTCCATCAATTTGATCGCCGTTTTTGAATCGCAGCTTCGCGTTGGAAATAGCAAAGTGAATTTTGTGAAGCTTTCAATCACAACAAACAGATATGTGTTTCCTTTTTTTGACCGGGGCAACGGACCGAGAAAATCAGCCGATAAAAATCGCCAAGGATCTGTCAATGGCTTCGGATCGCATATGGGTGGTTTTACGATATATATGGGCTGTTTGTTGGCCTTGCAGAAATCACAAGCCTTCACATATTTCTCGATATCCAAAGCCATTTTTGGCCAATAATAACGATTCTGGATTTTTTTTATTGTTTTATATATACCGAAATGAGCCGAAGTGGAGATATCATGGTTCTCGTTATATATTTTTGGGCGAAGATTGAATGGTAAAAACAACTTCCATTCGGAAACAGTTGGGGTTGTTCGTGCAAGGTTCGTGCAATGTTTGAACAGAATATTACCATCTACCTTAAAATCGGGATATTTTTCATGATTTTCCAATATTTTCGTCCTGAAATCATTATATGCTGGATCTAATGAAAAATCGTCAGACAACAAATCAATTTCATCGATAAACGCTCGGGAAAGAGCATCCGGAACCACGTGGAATTTTCCTTTTCTATGCACCAAAGTGTAATCATATTGTTGGAGTTTTAATATCCAACGACTAAGTCTTCCACTTGGTTCCTTCAGCTTTTGGAGCCAAATTAGTGACGAATGGTCGGTTATCACTGTAAAGTGACAACCCTCGACGTATGGCCTAAAATATTCGATCGCTAATAGAACCGCGAGACATTCACACTCTGTCGCACTGTACTTGCGTTGCGGTGTTGTCAACTTATGGCTCATGAATCCTATGACCTTTTCATCGTTTCCGTGACTTTGAACTAGCACTGCACCCACGCCGACATCAGACGCATCTGTGTGTATAACAAAGGGTTGTTCAAAGTTCGTCCGCCTCTTCGGACCATTGGAATTTTGTAGTCTTTTTTTAGCAACTCGGTAATTGGGGCGACGAGGGTGGAAAAATTGGTAATAAACCGCCTATACCAGCCAGTCATGCCAAGAAGTCTTCGGACTTCCCTGACGTTTCTTGGGGTGGGGTAGTTCATGATGCTGGACAGTTTTTTGTCGTCGGTTCTTAAGCCATCATGATCCAAAATATAGCCGAAATACTTAATTTTTGGCGTACAAAAATCGCATTTATCTAAATTGACTGTTAAATTTGCATTTTTCAACCGTATTGCAACTTGTTTCAGATATTTAATATGGCCATCGAAAGTTTCTGTAGCTATAATTATATCGTCCATATAAGAAAAAACATATGGTTCCATGTCAAACCGCAAAACATTGTCCATTAGTCTACATTGCGTTTGGCCAGCGTTTTCCAATCCAAACGGCATTACGCGGAATTGGAACAAACCGCGGCCTGGAATCGTAAACGCAGTCTTTTCTTTGGCGTCATCCTCGAGCATGATCTGCCAATAGGCGTCCTTCAAATCCACTTTGGATATGTATTTTGTGCCGCGAATGTTACCAAGAATTCTAGTTATATGTGGTGCCGGATAACTATCCTTCTTGGTGACTTCGTTAAGCTTTCGAGCATCGAGACAAAGCCTGATTTTCCCATTAGGCTTCCGAACTCCAACCATTGGGCTCGACCAGGGGATTGACGATGGCTCAATAACACCACAACATCGAGATCATGCGGTCGATCTCAGCATACATGTCCTTCTGTACGTATGGCGACACAGGATAGTAACGTTGTTTTATGGGCGAAGCCATATTGGTTTGTTCGAGATAACCTTCTTTCGCCGTTTTAAAACTCCCTATGACCTCATTTAAAATTTTGAACTTTTCTTCATTCATAAACTGGTTCTTATCTCGAATGAACTTCGTGCATTTCAACAATTCATCGCAAATTCTCAACTGAATATTAAACTTCTTAAACAAATCAACACCCAAAATTAATTTTCTTTGTAACGTCGGGACCAATACTACGGGTAATTCAAAACATTTACTATTTAATGTGAACGGAATTCGAACAGACTGGGCAATAACATGATGAGTGCCATCAGCAGTACTGAGAATACCATTCGTATCAAAAGTTTTCAAATTTAAAACACTAATAATTTCATTACACCCTCTTCCAAGGACGGTGCAATCTGCACCTGAATCAAGGAGACCTATTATTTTTATATTGAAAATTTGGACTTCGAGATGAGGTCTAGCATCTCCACCCAAATTATAAATAATATTTTCCACGTTTAAGAATCGGTCAACGTGCCTTTTTCGCACGTCCTTGGAGTCATTTTCGGTCGCGAGTAACCCTGGACTCCTGCATTTGGTCCCGCATTGGCGTTTTCCGCCGATTTTGTATTGCAATTCACACAATCAACAGATGTGGTATTCATCAACCCACACTTGTAACAAAATGTTTTTCGTGGCTTAACGCAGTGATTAAAATGATGTCCATTTATGCCACAATTAAAACATTTTTGGGGATTCGTACTTCGTTGATTATAATTCAAAGCCTCACAATTCACCTCAGAACTAACAGCGTTTAATTCGATTTCAGACACACGTTGTCTGGTGTGATAAGAAAAAGCTGGTTCAAGAAGGTCTTTACGGGCGATCATGGGAATGGCTTGGCGACTCATACGAAACCTAACCTCTTCAATGCGTTTGCACTTGGTGGACAACTGGTGTAGATTGTCGATATCCTCGAGTGCTAGCCTATCTGCGTATAACGGAAGCATGTTCCTCATAACGATATTCAACTTCTGGCCCTCAGTCAGTGCTTGCGACAAATTTTGGAAAAGCATTTCCATAGCAGCTCGGAAAATGCCAAAATTTTCATGCTCGCCTTGTCGCCTCTGCTCAATCTCTTTGAGAAGCCAGAAATCATAATCATTTGGCAGGAATTGGTGTTTTAATGAATCAACCAATTCATGATAACTTCGGAACGTAGCATAAAATGCCCTATACCACGTTTTCGCGGAGCCGGTAAATAAATATATAGCCGATTCCAACAAATCCTCTTCCGTGACTTTTTCTGCTCTGGCATAAAGGCTAACCTGGGAGAGGAAGTCGTTAAGACTAATATCTTTATCATCACCCGAAAACGACAAATTCCATTGACTAACCGGATTTTGTCTGCGTGAATACCTGGGATTTGGTTGGGAATTAAAGACTGTCGAATTGCCTTCAATATTTCTTTCAAATATGGGGTAGTGTGACCGAAAATCTGGGCGTCTATCTAAATTTACGTTGGGTGTAGAGTGGGTGCAAGCATAAGCATAATTACTACTACTGCTTTCATGGTTACGAAAAATATTGCAATCTAAAGCACTACAATTATTTTCCGCCACCTTTAGGAGCATTTCCTCTTTATCGAGGAAATTTTCACGCGCATTAGCATCAGAATTGTAAAATCGTCGGACATTAGCGTTATTTATTTTTGGCGAATTAAAAGCTACGCTTTGTTGATTTTTGTAGCCTTTTTTTCGACCTCTACCTGGTTTCCTATAACTCATACGCTGGGGCGTTTCAAAACGTTCTCGATTGGAAAAATCATCAATACCGGTTGTAAAAGTCGGGGGCCTTGAAAATGGGTTATCAATTTTCTTCGGAGAAGATTTTTCACCTATCGCTGGTGGGTTGGCAATAGACAAATTATTTAAAGTGTCGCGCACTTGTTTGTCCCACAGAGATGCAGCTTCACCTATATTATCGCGGCTTCCGGCTTTGGGAATAGCACCGGTGTTAGAGGACAATAATGTTTCGGTAGGATCTCTAATTTTGGGGTGGGGCATTTTCCACACAATCTGCTGGTTCAGATACAACTGGGGGATCCTTGTTTTTATAATCGGATATGTGGTCAGATATTCTTTTTAATAACAACTGAGAGCTATTTTGAATTGATTCGATCCTGGCGACTGTATCGAGGTCGGATCCGGTCAACCTATTTATCCGTCCCGTTAAATGTAACAACTTTGATCGAATGGATTGTAGAGTATAAACCTGATTTTTAACAATTGCATCTTTGAAATTATTAAATAATCTATCAAATTTGTATTCAATGCTTTTTAGATGTATAGATGCAGATAGTTCAGGTAATTTATCATATGAAAAGGAAGACTTGCCATATTTTTCGGCTAACAACTGTGCCGCTAATGATCCAGTTTGGGCCCTTTTATCCAAAACTTTAGTAATGCCTCTGATTTCTAATTCATACCTCAACTCTTCCGCATCCAAATGAACTGGATCCATTTTCAAAAAAAAAGTATATAAATTTAGGTCGCAAATAAAACGAAATTAATTTAACAATGGTAACTCGAGTGTTGTAAATTCTAATGGAAAAAAAAAATTATTTGGTTCGCATTTTTTTATTAAAAAAAACTATAAATACCTATATGTTTTATAATAAAAAAAAATATGTAAAACAATAGTATCCAAAAATAATTAAAAAAAAAATATTAATAACTACCTATATAATAATATCACTAAACGTACAAAAAAAATATCGTTGAAGTTGAATTAAAATTATCCATAAAAATAAATTCGAACAACAAAATCACAATGTCGCAAAAAAAAATCATTCAGAAATGTTCTTACAATAAAGGTAATTATTTTATTGCCACCAAATCACACTATACGAGAAACGTCGTTATAATTCAAATTATATAGTGTAACACTATACATCTATAATCTATATCATACAATATAGTGATTGTATGTACAGTAAAAAAAATAAGATTGTTGTAATTTTTTTTACAACAAAAATTTCTGCCGTATATTTAAATTTCGGTCGAAGGAATTTATATACTCAGTCAGAAAAAAAAATTAGTATTGGTTTTCTTAATTTATAATACCTTAATATTGTAAATACACTATATATATAGTATATATTATGTAGCTAACAATATATTCTGTAATGTTAATATGAATATTAATATCGCAAAATGAACAAAAAAAAAATTGTATTATTAACCTGCCACGCACTACTCATTTGCAGTGGTAATTATTCTGCTTATTACTGTAGGTAAGTATAATGAGCAGTGAGACTGTGCAAAATAAATTCGGTTGCAATATTATATATTGCAAAGATTAGTTATAATCTACAGCACTATTAGAATATATTTTGCTTTTAAGCCAATAATTTGTTGTTGTGCCTGTACCGCTACTTTAGTACCTACTTAACTAGCGCACTCAGTGTTTTTGCACAAAATGGAAAAAAAATTTATGTATCACAAAAAAAATATGTTCAAAAAGAAAATTATTTTCGATCGACGTGTGGAAAGAGTTTCTGGAAATTCGTTCGGTCTGCTTTAAAAATCATCCTCCCCACAAGGGATGCCAATCTCATTATCCTTGTATGTCAATTCGATAGCTCTCTGAGCGGTCATGGATGAATATAAACGAGATAAACGGATTAAAGCTTTATCCTTATCAGTGAGGTGGCTCTGAATTAGCTCAGATATACTGCTCGACTGTGCACTAGGTAGACGAGCAGCGGTCTTATATGGGAGATTCTCAATACCTCGAGCAAGAGTCGCCACATCATCGGCTGATAAATCTTCTCTCTGTAGAGTAATTACGTCATCAGATTCCGTCAACCCCACGATAGCTGAGCCCAATGTAACAACTTCAAATTCGTTCTCGGGATCTGGTTTTGAAACCTTTAGCTTGTAACTATTGGCAACATTCTGTACACTGATCATCTCCATTCCCTTCCCTGCATTAGCCCCTTTGAATTGCCGAACGATGGCATTTAGAGTCGTCGATGTATAACGCCCTCTATGATTAGCATCGGAACGAATATACCCTTCATTCCCCATCTTATCGATTGCGAGGAATGATGTTGCTATATATGCAATATCTGCGAACGAACTGGTTACAGCAGCTGGTGACTGAAGGGTGGAGTAAGGCTGCATGATAATAGTTGCCATTGCTTCGATAACAACAATTAATTGACTCCCCAATAGTAAGTTTGTCTCAAATACAGTATAAGTCGCCAATGGATTTGATGAAACAAGATCTGCAAATGCGGAGACAGACGCGCTATTTACACCTCTTGCCTGCTCTATGATCCAGTTCATTATGGGAAGCTGTGCTGCTGTCGCTAGATGGGAGAGATATAGTAAAGTACCCAAATTCGTTGGCAATGACCGTTCTTCTGGGTTTATGAGTGATCGAGAATCTGCGATATTCTTTAACGTAAGAGCTTTTGTAACTCGATCAGCACGCCTGTATGACTGTGCAAGGGCATCAGCCCTACGGTTTAACCATGTGGGGGTGATATTTACTTTAGCTAAGTTAATAGTCAACATCATAGAGCAAGCGACCATAATATCGCGCGGAGCCTCAATATCGATCTGGCAACAGAAGACATATACGGAGTAAATTTGGTAATATGTCATTGTCTTCCACTGAGTGAGTACACTTAATCGCTTTTGATCATTGCTAATATCTAGTGCTGTTTTTATATCAGCTACTGATGCAGTGGGAATCGAGACCAACATCACTCCGACATCTACCCCGAATAAATGCTTCCACGGGACATGGTGAGCCCATCTTTGCACCATATTTAAAGCTCCACTCGTTGGGCGATCTGATCCATGGGTGACAGCTTCTCGTGGCATCCCTACTGGAAGAGTCTCTAATATAGCCTCCATTGGTGTATTCAGAGTGTTACAATTATCAGAGATCTCCGCTAAGAAGACATTCATGGCCGTCAAAAATCGTTCAGGGAGTGAGCTAGCTGTTCGAACAAAATTAACACATAAATTTTGCCCTCGATTCCGATGGTCCTGCGAGAATGGTTCGATAACACTGAGAGTATAAGTAATCCCAACATATGGATCCTTAACTCCGGAAGGGGCCACTGGACTAACCAAAACATCATGGAATAAGATCAGCAATGGGCCAATATCAGCATTATCTCCTTCTTGGGACGGATACAAAGCAGCTAAGCTTTTCAGATCGTCTGATCCCCCTCCGTTTCGAGTCTGTGTTAAGTAAGCCAGCTGAGATTGAGCATCTAAAGAATATACTTCCATCTAATGACCAAGTGATCAAGATGAACGAGGACTTAATAACACTAGGTCTATCAGCAAGAAGTACTGAGCCTATAACCAACAAAGGCTTGTATGTTGCCCGTACAAGGACTATTGATTTGACTCAATGGTCCGGTTTGATTGAGAATGCTGTCATTAAGCCATTTCGTAGGGCTAATGCGTCCCCCGGAATTATCAGCCCACAGCGAATTATCCCAGTTATTGATATCCCTGAAGAATAACCCGTTTACATCTCGCAAGCAAGATGTAGTGGTAGATCCTATCTCCCTCCCCATACCTTCTACATCAACTTCCCCATCATCTAATATTAATAAAGGGTCGACTAAGTCCCCAAAACAGAAGAGACTCAATTCTCCAAGATATGCAATAATTTCTCCAAATCGCACATCAGTAGCTTTTACACGGAAACGACCGATAGGTTATCACACTTTCTCTATCAATATCTATCAATCTAACCCCAATAGGAACCGACTCCTCGATCATTGGATAATAAATCTTCCCATTGTAGATGATTTACATGTGTCATTAGGGTTTGCTTCTAATATTAACCTCATAAGGTTACCAACAAATGTATCTCTATCAATTACAACAGCCTTGTATAAGATCCACCCCCTGGCAGCATCCCGCATCACACAACGCCTCCGGGAGATTTCTCTAGATCCTACACTCAATTATTTGCTAGTGATACATACCCATCCTGATGAGGTATAAGGTCCCATAACCATTACATCATATATTATATAGCCCTTTGAATTCACTACTTTTCCTTCTCTGTTCATTTTTTATCTCCTTTAAAAAAAAAAAAAAAAAAAAAAAAAAAAAAAAAAAAAAAAAAAAAAAAAAAAAAAAAAAAAAAAAAAAAAAAAAAA
>JANSTW010072093.1:0-10246 GCA_027564275.1 Diadocidia ferruginosa | reverse complement strand
TATCAGTAAAAAAAAATCCAAGAGTATTTGGTATGGGGCTTATAGTCATGGGAAGAGCAAAAACATCTATTTTGTGTTTCAATCCGATTGATACGCGTTTATGCACCCAGAATTAGAAGTACTTTTTTTTTAAATCACCCACATCAGTTTTACGAAAAATTGGTAAAAGTGTATAACAATGCTCCAGAAAGAGACATTAAAATTGTTCTTGGAGACTTTAATACTAAAGTTGGTAGAGAAGTTATATATCGACCAACTATTGGAAGAAACAGCTTTCATGAAAAATCTAATGATAATGGATGCCGCTTGATCGACAACGCAGTTTTTAAAATCTTGGTGATTAGTAGCAAATTTTTCCAACATAAAGACATTCATAAAGCCACTTGGAAATCTCCAGATGCAATAATTAACAACTAAATTGACCATGTATTGATAGATGGTCCTCACTGTTCGAAAATACTGGATGTGAAAAGTTGCAGAAGTTTAATTATTGACTCGGATCATTATCTAGTTACAATTAGATTCCGAGCCCGTATTCAAGGCCAACACAACCAGCAGCTAGTACAAAGGCGCTACGACGTCAACAAGCTGGAAGAGAACACAATAAAACAGCTGTATGTGGACAATTTGGAAGAGAAATTATTGTTGGAATCATATAACTATGAATGTACAACAGATGACATGTAGAAGCGATTAAGCAAAATATGGAAGGGGTGCGGAGGAGAATATTGGAATTTAGAAGAGTGGTAAAAGTCAAAAATGATTGTTTTGATGAAGAATGCCTAAAAGCTCTTGAGGTGAATCTGGCGAAACTAATAACATAACCATTTTCGGAGAAAAAACTTGAAAAGAAACGAGAAGCTCACGAAGATATAGAAAGATTTAATATCATAAACGACACGAGAGGACTCTACAGAAGCATAAAAAAATTAAGAGCGGGGTTTACTCAACAGCTTTTTTTACGCAAAACAGTGGTGATATATTGGCAGATGAAGCAAGTTGGCTCGCAAGATGGGTGGAGCACTTTAGATCCCTGCTAATGCTAAATAATGATCCTGCATTAAAAAATGGCACAAGCAATTATTTACCCATATACGGTGCACAACCACTAATCGAAGAGTCGACATTAGAAGAGGTAACAAATGTTATTTAAGGGCTCAAAAACAACAAGTTCCCTGACAGTGACAACCTGCCGGCGGAGTTACTGAAATATGGTGGCGTGGCTTTGTGGACGAATTTGTATGAGCTCATTCAACATAATATATATGGATAAGTGAAGAATTTCCAGAAGAATGGAAAATTTGAGATGTTTGCCCTATATATAAGAAGGGTGATAAGCTGGTATGCGGTAACTATAGAGGAAACGAAATTATTGGGGGTTGGGGAATGCCTATGTGGATTTTATCGAGACCGTTCAAACGCTGACCAGTTGTTCAACATTCGTCAAATACTGGAGGAAAATACGTTGCCACGTATCACTTATTTGTTGATTTTAAAGCAGCGTATGACAGTGTCAACCGACAACAATTATGGCGAGTTATGGAAGAATTTCGTTTTGCGACTAAACTAATAAGCTTAACCAAGGTGCAAGACCTAGGAATACTTTGAGACGACTGAAGGTTAGCGACTCTTGAAAAGAAATAAGAAACATGGAGGTCAATACAATCAGTACTATTTATACAAAATCATGTCAACTTCTGGCATATGCGGACGATGTTGACATAATTGGAAGAAATTTAGTGGCTGTAAGGACTGCTATTGCGGAATCGGAAAGAGGGGCGGAACCGCTTGGTCTCAAAGTAAAAAAACAAAAAGTTCTACGTACTATTTTCGGGCCTGTAAACGAAAACGGATTGTGGCGTAGAAGATTCAATCATGAACTTAAAGATCTCAGACATTATTGTCCATTGTGTTCTCCCTCTTTGTGTTATTAACCTTTTTAGGCAGCTAGTCTTTTCAATAAAAGCTAGAACCTTGTTAATTTCTATATCTGACAGCCCTTCAAACTGTAGGAAGCGGGCTATCAAAAATATTCTGCCTTGCATGACAAAAAGCGGGACATCCACAAAGTACGTGTGTCGCCGTCTCTTCGTCCTCTAAGCCAAATCCACAAACATCCACATCGTTCAGTCCCATTTTGTGCATATGTGCATTAGGCGTTATGACCGGTGATGATGCTAACCACATCCTTACATTTATTGCGAGATAACGTAAGGATAGATTTGATTGTTTTCTCAGATATCGTACTGAGTGAGATCTTAGTTTGATGGAAACCTGTGAAGCCAATCCATCGAGCTTGTTGTTTTGTTTGACTGGCAGATTGCACCATTCCTGTTAGCGTCGTGTTAGACACTCCAAGAATTATGTCGCTTAAATATTCTTTTAAATTTTTCTGATTTTGTATAGCACAGAATTATTAATATTATCAATAAGTTTTAAAATTTAGTAACACGGCTATCAGTCAACGAAAAGTGAATATTTTTGCAATATTATATGGCTAGTTATTCGCTAAAGCCTGTGTGTATTAAGCAAACAATAATTCAAATATTACTATTCCAATACAATTCTTGTTACAATTCGTTCAGTTAAACATAATTTAGTGCTACACTTCATATTTAAAGATATTATGCCAATTTGGCACTATCAAAATGTTATCTATTTCCAGTCCACTGACGACGGGTAAGCCTAGAAATAGTGCAGCTCTGGTCGGTATATGAGTAAAGACACTTTTTAAAAGGCTTTGGCGAATAGCTAACCAATAACAATATATTTTGCCAAAATTTTTAAGCTTTATCCAATATACAAATTTATTTTCTCAATTATTTCATTATTTTTCTTCTATTTTCGCGCAGATAAACGAAACCAAATTTAATTAATTAAGCAAAAAAAAATACTGTTAAAAATTCGATAAAAAGAAAATCCAAATTCAAAAGGAAAAAAACAACGAACTCAACTAACTAAATAATAATTAAAAATACAAAAAAAAAACAAGTTTTTTTTTATTTATTTTGGTTCATTGTACATATCTTACCATAATATATTGTTTCTTGTTTCTTTGTGTAATTGGTTCCGGGCAACGAAAGTATACAATTTATTGTTGTTGGGGACGGCAAATTTTCTTTTGGTAATTTTCTTTCCACACTTAAATCGTACAGTCCATTATCGCTACGATTTAATTTGCTGTCGGGAACATCTAATTCATCGTTTTCACCAAGTCTGAAATATTTGAGATAAGAAAAATTTATTTTTATATTTTTCTCTGTATAATATAAAAAGTAACTAAATAAAAAGAAAATAACAAAAATAGAAAAATCGATTATTTTTTTCGGGTGCTGTATTTAATACAAAATAATATGCGATAACAGCGGATGGGTGGATGAATATAAAAGGAAAATTTAATGCAAAAAAAAATATAATAAATGAAAATGAAAAAAAAAAAAAAACAAAAACACATCACTTACACAATTGTTATTTTAGGCTCGGGAAAAACATCATTTGCGCTACACATAATGTTAACCATACCATCATTGTCTATATTGCTTTTTAATTGGAAATCTGTTTCTGGCACTGTAAGACAACATAGAAAAGAGAAAAAAAAATTATATAAAATAAATTAAATTCAGCAAATTATTTATTATTTTGTTGTTGTTTTTTGCATCTTTCTTGCGATGCTAATAAAAATAAATGCCTTTCTACATCTCTCGTACAATAAGAAATAAGTTTAGCTGCGGGTAATCAATTTAAAGTATATAAAGTTTGTACTTTTCTTATACTTTTTCTATATTTGAAACAGCTCTATATACACAAAGAACAGTTTAAAGTTTGAATGAAAAATAAGATACATACTATAAGTACCTACTCTATCTACACGAGTTTAATTCCGGGCTGCAGTTAATTTAAAATAATAAAAGTAGATGTTTTCTTTTAATGTGAAAAGAAAAATATTTGTTTCAATTAAAAAAAAAATATGAGAAAAATATTTAATTCGATAATGAGGGTCATTGCAGAAAGGGGTTCCTTTTACAAGATTGAAAATTAAAATAATTTAAAAGACACAACCAGCGGCGTATTATGGTCTTCGGGGGACCTAGGCAAATCCAAAATTGGAGGCCCCCTGAATAGGTTTGATTTTTTTAGATTTATATAGTAAAAAAGATAAAACATGAGATATAATTCACTGTTTTAATTTAATTAGGTAATTTTTGGCTAACATATTACCATGGACAAGATTTTTTCTCAAATATGTTACCGAAAGGTGAAAACTAAATTTTTTTTATAAAAATCTGTATTATCCTTTTAATCGTATTACTAACAGTACTAACATTAACATAAACGTATCAAGCTAGAAATGCCGCGCAGCGAAATTTTTTGGTAAACAGGAATTTTTGAATTTGTATCATCAAAATATGTTTTGACATTTAAAAGGAATCTGTATTTTCTCTTCATCGGTATAACTAATAGAAATATCATCATCATACATGTATTAAATTAAAATTGCCGCGCAGCGAAATTTGTTGACATAAAATATCGTTATACGAAATTTTGAAAGTTTGTGGCCCCTTGGTTCTTGAGTTTGTGTATATAATATTTCTAATAACTAAAATATATATTCAAATTAAAAATGAACGCATATAATTTGATAATTTGGGGGCCTCCTTGAGTCGGGAGTCCTAGGTATTTGTCTAAGTGGCCTATAGTAGAGACCTGCGCGGATATACTTTTGCGTATCCGCATCCGCTGAGGAAATTTTTTTCTCAGAGTATTAAACAGAGAATGATTTTTTTATAGATTTGTACTAATAACTCAAAACTATGTTTTGTCTGCACAGCATATTGAGTGTTGGGTCACAAAATCATCCTTTTATTGAATTTAAATTTGTATATAATATACACTATCAGCGGCGTATTATGGTCTTTGGGGGCTCTAGGTAAATCAACAATTTAGGGCTCCCCGACCAGATTTGATTTGCGTATAAAGTAAAAACGGCATAACTTGAGATGTAATCGCCTGTTAATTGTTAATAATATTTATTCGCTAACATATTACCGAATAAACGATTTTTCTTAATTACCGAAAAATTTATATTTTTTAATAAAAATCTGTATTGTCCTCTCAATAGAAAAGTAACAGGATTAGCAAGTATATTGGTATAAACGTATGAAGCTTAAATTGACGCGCAGCGAATTTTTTTTAGTAAAAATATCGTAAAAAAAATGCATAATTTGAGGGCCTCCTTGGCTTTTTAATTTGTATTACTAAAATATTCTTTTGACAAACTATTTAATAGAAATCTGTTCTTTTTTCATTGGTATAACTAACAGAAAGATAATCATTAAACATGTATCAAAATAAAATGGCCGCCAGCAAATTTTTTTGACATTAAATATCGTAAAACAGGAAATTTTGAAAGTTTGGGGGCCCCTTGGGTCTTGAATTTGTCATATACCGACATTCGTATAAAATTAAGTTTCAATTTAGAAAAATTGAAAGCGATTGTCTTTAATTTAATAAAATATTATATCCGCATCCGATAATTCAAAACCGCATCCGCAAAGGATGATATCCGCATCCGATCCGCATCCGCCAAAAAATAAAAAAAAATATACGCATCCGCCTAAAACCTATGCAGATACCCGCGGATATCCGCGGATATGCAGGTCTCTAGCCTATAGGGAAATACAATAATAATAATTTGCCACTACAATCCGATTAGGGTCTTGGGCTAAACTATTATCACTGTTTAATCTGATTACTAGGTTCTTTCATGACAAACCGTTTTAAATGTGGAATGTTGTCAGCATGTCGCACCGGTTATATTGTTTATACTAATCAGTGAGTAGTACACTATATGAGGAACCCTACATCTGTTGGTATCATAAAGCCAGACAATGGCTTTATGTGACTGCAATCGCTTTTTAATAAACACCTGCGAATGAAAGGATTTTTTGGCTTTACCTAGCCACAACCTCTTGATTACAGAGCAGTGACGTTACCCACCACAGCTCCATACTGGCTATTGTTCACATATGAATTTAAAATATTTCATAAAATTTTAAAGAGAGAAATCGAAAACAGACAAAGAGAGAGAGAGAGAGAGAGAGAGAGAGAGAGAAGAGCAGAGTAAAGCCGATTAAAGACAGATGAATAGAAGGAGAGAGAAACAGAGAGAGAGAGAGAGAATATAGAAGAGAAAGTATTAAAATGAGGGGGCTCTAACACTTTTGGAAGATTTAGACGTTTTAAAAGATTACTGAAAGTAAAATGAACCTCAAATATTAAAAATAAACAGTTTACCCTCTTATCGCGATCCGCATAATTTGTGGCTCTCGTCGGTGTATTATTTATTCAGTATTTAAACCCATTGCCCTTTAAATAGCGATTACGGCTCAGCTCTCAACTGACCCTTCCAGATTGTAACGAAAACCTGTATAACATTCCTTCCCACCTTAGACATAAAAAGATGTCATCATTTTGTTTTGGAAAATTTTAGACAAAATCGTTAAGATTTTTTAATTTTCTTATATTTTGAAGAAAAAAATAGCCTTTTTCATGTCTAACGTAATCGAATAAAAAGTTTTTGTAAAACCTACAATGTATGTATACATTGGGAAGAATTTGCTTTTCCTTGGCAAAAAAAAATTTCAACTCTTTAATTTACCTTTCCGGACACCAAAAACCCCGATAACAGTTGGCGCACTACCATACTCTCCTTATGGCGAGAAAACGGGCAAAGTTTGGTTAAAATTTCAGAAAAATTTGTTTTAGGTTAGTTGGAGGTTGAGGTTATCAAACGACAAGGAATTTGAAATATCTATCAGTTTAAATTGGGAAGAATTTAATCTTCCTGGGCAAAAAATGGATCAAATTCCGTATTTTCTATACAAAAAAAAACTTGTGTGAATTACAGAAAGTGGGAATGAGGTGAGTGGTGTGTAATGATATGTACTTGAAATACCTGTATGATTAAAAGAAAAAAGGAAAGTTTCGATCCGCGCCAGAGCATATAGAGATAGGCTCTAAACCATATTTTTAAATCTTTTCAGTAATTTTTTTTAAAAGAATACAAATTAATTTACTTTTACTTAGCACAAACTCTTATAGAGTTTTTTGAAGGATCAGTTAGTTTAGCCTCATCCGTCCGCCCAGGCATACCGAATCCTTCCCAATATATATTTATAGGTATTACAAATACCATTCATTTAATTACCTAAGACATGTAAAGATGTCGTTTTTTGAAAATTTCAGATAAAATTAGTTTAGTGGAGGGTTAGTGACTCCAACTATCTTAAAACCAATTTTTCTTAAATTTAAAAAAAAAGTTGACAACTGTTCATGTTTTCGATCAACATTTGGGACTTTAAATCGCTAGAGAGATCTAAGAAGAGGGCGGTGAGTATATTTACTCTTATTTCACCTATTATCTAAAAAAAATCACTCCAAAACAAAGAAATGGTACAGAGCAGTTGTTATGGGTGGAAGTAATGAAGCTATATACCCTTATACTTTCAAAAATAAATTTTTGAGATGACATACACTGTTGATTTCTCTCTCTCTCTCTCTTTCTCTCTCTTTGAAGTGAAAACTCCAGTAATAAAAGATTATCAAAAAAAAATCTTACTTCTAAAAATTCAATATTAATAATTAAATTAATTAAAACAATAAATAATGTAATTAATGTTTTATTTTGTTAGGTTACATCACGATCAACAAACAGCTCATGCTTTAGAAAGTGCGGCAGCGTACTCAAGTTATCCCACAATGGCTGGTAAGTGTCTAAGCATATTAATTTTCTTTTACCTAAATTTAATATATTACCTTTTTTTACTTTCTATAAATTACATTGTTAACCCATGTAAGCCCGCCGCCTATAAATCGGCTTTAGCAAATTTCGTAAAAATATTAGAAAAATCTTTTTTGAGGGATATATATAGGGAGGGTTTTTGATTTTTGTTAGTATTACAGTATAGTCCGAAAGTAACTTAAAGCCGTTTGTCCACCTATATGATACCTACAGATAAAGGACATTTTTTTTTTGATAAATCGAAGGAAATTCGCGGAAACTTTAGTATTCTATTTTTACTAGGTCCAAAACAAAGAATTTACCGACATATCTTAACTTTAGACTGGACAACACTATATAGTATATAGGCTTTAAAAATATTATAAATTGAATAAATTTAAATTATTTAAATACTTTCAAATATTTTAAATTGTTGAAATTGATTTTAATATTTTTCATTAAAATCGCAGTCTCGATCTGGCCAATTGCACAAAAACGCAGAAATAAAAAAAATTATTCGTCAGATATTCTTTTATATAAGTACCTAATATTGAACTCGTATCACACACACACACAAATTTCAACTGTCATAATTATTTAACTATAATTATTATTATGAAAATATTTTTATTTGTTGAATTTTAACGTACAAATTCTATACACGACATTCCAATCCATTCATCAACGAAAAATCTCTCTCTACCATCAGCTACAATATAACAATGTATTTAAGAAAATATTCTAAATACATAAAACAACGCAGCCGACAAAATATTCTTGTTTTTGTTTTGTTTCTTTTATTGATGAAATTGTTTCCAGGTTATTTTCTTTAAGAAAATTATTGTCATCATCATCGATCGTCTTATACCTATAAATAATTTCTATATGACGTGTTGGCGAAATTCTTTAATAAATTTGTATTATTGTAAAACAGAGTGGTTCTGATTAATATTATTTGATTTAAAATTTTATTAGTTCAAAAAAATTCATGAAATTTCACTCAAAACTCTTATAATTGTACATGCAGTTCAGGTTGATTGTAGATATTGTTTTCCATTTCCCAAAATATAATTTTTTCAATTTCTTCAATATACATGAAATTACTTTTAAAACTCATACAGTGGCGTCAATAGGGTTGTAAACCCATATTGTTCTGATCATGCCATATTGTTGAACGTGAGTCACACACCAAAGTATATATTTTTAAAATTTTATATATAGTAGCATAAAATCAGTTTTAAATTTTAAAAAAGAATCGCCTAGATTCGGGGACAGTGTATATTTTTTTTACAAGAGTGATTTAGAGTACATTATAAACATTCTAATGTTTATTAAAAAAAAATTCATACAAAATTAATTATTTTTTTGTTTTTTCTGTTAGCCACTATATGGTAATGTACTAATATAGAATAATAAAATGTAGTAAAGAACATCCCACAAGGAAATGGATCGGGGACATTTTCAGAAATGTAAATGCTAAAATATACCTAAATATTTAAAATTCTGGCCGTTTAAATAAAAATTCATCATGAAGACTGAAGACTTAATAGTGAAAACAAAATGAAAGCATCATACCTCAGCGGCAACGGTGTTACCTAAACCTCAAACCTTACTTATGTCAAAGTTATAAGGTTTGAGGTTTCAATACTAATAAGTACAACCTAATTTTTTTCTCCTCGATGTGTAAAACTTACTAGTTGGAAAAATTAGAAAATCTTGATTTTTGGTTTTGTGTTTTATTATATACTTTCTATATACATTATTTTGGTGAGTATAGAAAAACCGAAAGGGAAACCACTACAAAAATGTTGTCACGCATGATATCTGATTTCCGTGATTTCCGAATTGAGTTCCGTGATTTATGATTTGATTTTTTCAAGTTTTCTGTAAGTGGTTTCTTTGAGGAAAACAAAACATAATCTAATTAATACAGCTAGGAAGTTTTTTTTTTTAATTTCGACTTTGCATTATCACATCTCTTCACCTGAGAACGCTTATTTTATAAATAATTAAATGAATGAATAATTTTTTTTGTTTTTTGGTTTTATTCCACGAAAAATTTCGCTGCGCGGCAAGTTTATAATGGTTTATATTTTAACCAAAAACTTCAAATAGCCTAAAATAGCATGTGTGTACGTTCATATTTGGTATCATCGACAGTATCTATTTAATGTATAGGTGTATACTAAAGTTTTTTTTTTAGTCTTGCCACAGAATAAAAATCTAAAACAGAAGTCCAAAAGCCTGTAAAGAATGAGTACTCCAATTTATTTTCATACATTTGGTATGATATACATATATATTATATATATGTCTAGTGGATGCTAATAACCGGTTCGTGCCATTATATACATTATACAGCTACCTAAAATATTTTTCGCTTTGTTGCTGTAAAACAATATAAAATTTTATTAGCATCCACTAGACATATATAATATATATGTATATCATACCAAATGTATGAAA
>JANSTW010072082.1:0-10246 GCA_027564275.1 Diadocidia ferruginosa | reverse complement strand
TGCTAACCAATAGAAGTGTTCTCCAAAAAGTCCCCAATCCTGGAGGTTGCAGGGACCCTGATATCAGGGTTGCCAAATCCAATTTTATTCTCGGCGATGGCCGTCAAGAAAAAGAGACGAGAACTTTTTTCGGTTCTTTTTTCTTTTTCATCTGTCAACGCAGTCGACGCAGCGGTTTGTATTACCATATATGCGAAATTTTCTTTTTTATTGCTTTAAGCCTTTTTTGCAAAATATTCTTTGATAATATCACTTTCTGCTATACACAATTCATAAGCGTGTCAGAAAAACGTCTAATTTATATTATTTCAAATATTTTATGTTATTTTTTCTTCTTCTAATTTTGAATTACTTACATCTTTGCGAATAAAAAAAATCTATTTAGTTAATCGCTTCACGTAACATATATCCAGCACATAATATCTACTTATGTGTAATGCCTACACGATCCTTATATAACAGTCTGCGGTATGTGCGGAATAGATTTTATTTATATTTTATTTCAAAAAGTGGTGCAACGAGTTTTAAGTTATTTCTTTTTATTT
Organism: Diadocidia ferruginosa; assembly: GCA_027564275.1. Lineage (NCBI taxonomy): Eukaryota > Metazoa > Arthropoda > Insecta > Diptera > Diadocidiidae > Diadocidia > Diadocidia ferruginosa. Next base: position 9,701 of record JANSTW010072082.1, on the reverse strand, counting down.
TATAAATTATTGCTTTGTTATGCCTGCCAACCTGTCTACGTAATATACAAATTTTTATATTTTATTGTACCACTACACATTCATATATTAGACAGAGTGGTGGGTGGCGCAATATCTTTGTTCTCCAAAACCACATATATATATTTACTCCGCAGCCCAATAAAACATCACCCACTTATTGTAATAATTTATACACTGTTGTATAGTGGTGAGTAAAAAGCTTTTTTAATCTGCATATATGTACAATGTATATTCGTATATACTTTTACCAAAGATTATTTAAACTAAGAGAAGTTAATTTAAAGTTTTCATTTTATTTTTATCAGAACAAATGCAAAATAGAAAATAGAAATGATTTCCACATATATAATATAAAAGTTCAATACAATTTTGCAGTGTATCAAAGACTATGTCCTTGATACACTGTAAATTATTATTTGTGAAAAAATTAAGATACACTACAAATCATAATTAACAATATATAGTGATTTTCAGTGTACCGACAAATGGCTTTAAAACATTGTAAATCGGTATTTGTGATTTACAGTTTGTCGAAATTTGAATCATTGATGCAGTGTAAATCATTATTTCTAATTGGCAGTGTATCGAAGAACATGTCTCTGATACACTTTAAGTCATGTTTTGTAACTTGCAGTTTATCGAAAATGATCTCTGATACACTGTAAATAGTTTTTTGCAATTTATTGTGTATCGACGGTTATGTCTTTGAAACAATATAAATATTTTCCTGATTTTAGCAGTGTAAAGTTTATTTTAAAAACTAACTAATGTAATCTTTGCTTATAAAATACCTATAAATATATGACCCACATGTATACCAATATAATATTTATATAATATGTGAATAAAAGTAGATATAGAATATCATTTTTATTTTCAATGGGTCACCAGGCGGCAGGCACCCCATTGTCTGGCGACTATTTTATAAATTTTTAAACATCCATCATATTGAAAATTCTGACTATATTTGGATAAAATTATTACATGATATTTAGTATAGAGCTTTTGATATGCATTTATTTTAATAATATAATATAATGTAGATAACCAGTTAGATAATAAATATTATAAAAAATAATTTATTATTTTAAAAATTATAATTTCAGTTTAAAATTTTACAATCGATATTTTTTTGGACTAATTTGTTTATATAGAATTTAGTTTCTAAAATTTATAATAATTTTATGTGTTGAACACAAACTCTGGAGCGAGCGCAGCGAACGAGCCGTAGCAACATAAAACATCATGCTGCTGGAAGCAGCATCAGCAAGCTCTAAAATCTTACTTAGTAGCAGCAGTAGCAGCGAGCATTTAAATTTTGCTAGAAGCCAAATATATCCACATTAGTTGATGCTCGAACATGCCGTGACATCGAAATTGAATGTGTATTGCAATTGGTCTGGTTTATATTACATTATCTGGACTTTGGACCTATAATATTGTTCTTCTAAGAAATAAAAACCAGGGTTGCTTTTTAATAAAATAAAATTTTCGATGCCGCATATGTTTTCTTTTAAGCGGTTTATTAGTTCAGGCAGGGACTTACGGCACTCATTTTATTTCTGATTTATTTTTTGTCTTTTTTTAAGGAAAATCATTGCTGATCATTTTTGCCCACATCATTTTCTGGAGTTCTAGGTACATTTGGGATATTTGCAGCCAACTAAATGCGATTTGTGCCAATTTTTAACAAACCGCCTACGTATAGTGCACGACATAAGAACAAACACTATTTTTTGTAAATCAGTATGTAGCGTTCTACTTATTAAAAAAGCTGAAAAATTGTGCTGCTTTCATACGGCTAATAAAAATTATACTAAAATAATTATAATATCAACCACTAAATTTGTACCAACACAATTCAATTAAAAATACAAATATGCTTAACAAAAATCCAATAAGAGTAACAGCGATCGGTGCAAACAAATCCCATAAAGACTTTGAAAATATTTCCTCAGTCTGCTGGTGCATTTCTTTGGCAAAATTTCTTATATTCGCCAGGTTAGTTGACTTTATTAAAGTTTTACAAATAAAATAAAAATGTTTTTGAATTCCGAATTCTTCGACATATCGCAAGAATCGATTAATCTCTGCCACCATAAGGACATCATGGTACAGGGGAGTACTCATCGAATAGTAAAGGTTGCCTGTGTAAAAAAAAAGTGTTTTCGATATTTTAAGTAAGGTAAAATCATACGTACTTACCGATTTTGTCATCAAGAACATAAAAGGCTCTTATGTCATAATCATTGCCAAAATAAAATATTTCATCAGCATCATCGTAATCAATTAATAAGGCGGTTTTATTTATATTGTTGTAAATCATGTAACTTATTTCCACGTTTGTAGCGTATTTGCTTCTTTTTCTAAAACTGATGATTAAATAATGGTCAATATGTTTTCAAGAAAAGCCATTTAAAAAACTTTACAGGGTGCTACTTTTGGCGCATTAGAATAATAAATAGTGATGGTTATAATAATAAATACTGATGGTTTTGATTTGTTCACATTAGCCTTCTAAAATGTTTACTTGAGTCACTACATGCTTCAACAACGAATCAAAATTTTTAAATATCTAATTTTAAACAAACAACCATCTTCAAACATAAGGTTCATATTGATTTGGTTAAAAAAAATCGGTTCGAGATCCCTCAGCGTAACTGGGATGCTGCTTTTACTACATTTAACATTTGACATCTAATATCTGAGCCCGTCCATTGGCGTTAAACTTTCTTGTAGCAGGTATTTTGAAGACGAATCGATGAATGGACGGACATATAGACGGACAGACAGACTGACATTTTTTTACCATTAAAAGCAAAAAACATTGGACCCAAAAATTTTACAATATTGATTTGAATTAAAACATCCTTAGGCACCAAAAAACACCCTGCACACATACTTATCCGAAGAAAATGTAGAACTATTTTCCAACCCAAAATTTTCTGGTAAGAATATTAATAAATCAGACGCCAACAATTCGCCAGTTGTATGAAAATAGTAATCGATATATTTTGAATTAATATTGTCGACAAAAAGAAATCCAGAAAACAGAAGACCAGCAAGTAGTCCAAAAATTGATGTAACTAATTGCAATAGTAATTCGGATGAGTTTACTACTTTCAGCCCGGACGTCACACCAAGTGTCATGCCGAATGATTCGTAAAAAATTGTTAAAAACTTGTGTTGAATTCGTAATTTTAATAACATTTGAATTGTCTTTCGTAACGAAGCAAATAGCACAGATGTACCGCCCCAAATATATAAAATCGGAAAATTTGCCACATTTAACCAATTAACACTGTGTTCAGCCAGATTCGCTTGATTTGCAACATGGTCCCGATTTATCAAAAATGTACGTTTTATTGTTTTCATTGGATAGAGAATAGTTGCTATTTGTCTGGAATCTGTAGGTTTATACATTGAATATTGACACATAATTAAAATGTTTTTACTGGCCAGTCTGCAATAAATTTGAAGATTTATTTCAATTTTGTGCATTCGCATACTTACAATTTTATATTCCTTTCAGATATATATTCGGCCTGCACTTCACTCAGTTGTTTTACAGAAAGGGATCTGCTTTTAAACTCATATTCGAAATGTTTTATCATATCCGTTGTATCTTTTCCTCTGTGTCCCGATTCCATGAGATACATGCTTACATCAAGTAACAAAAAAGATAATGTACCATTAAAATATTTGGCCATCAAATTAGCCAGCAGTACATCAGGACCAAATAGTCCGTATTTTGTTGTGCCATTAGTGTAAGTAAAACTTGCATTATGTAACGCTCTACTGGAAAATGTATTTGCAACTGCTGCAAAATCTTTACCTTCCCAATTTTTAGTTCTATCATAAATTGCTGTTTTGTAAATATTTTTCGGATTTTTTTCCCAATCAATTTGGATCATAATCCTGGGGTCGTGCATGTCAAACGAAAACATATCAATTCCATATTGATTAATATATACGAACAGAAAGTTTCTTTTTGGAATAGCCATAAAAATGTCCAAGATTTGCTTAACCAAAATCCGACTATGATCGGGCTTAACATCGAGTATGCACAATCCTGGATACTTGGCCAGATAATTTACAAATCTCTGCAGAAGGGCCGAAAACTTACTCATACTTTGTTCATTTTTTAAAATTAACACAAAAAATATGTTCTGTGAAGTCAAACTGAGTTTTTCCTGAACGGATTTGTCTAAATCGATTAAAATAATCGGATGCTCACTAAAAATAATAAATTGGGAATAAAAAATTATTTTTAACAGCATTTCTTACAGATTTAACAATATATCGGTAGTTATGTCAAGTGTGTCACTTTCAAAAGCAACTATTACGGTTCGAACTCGAACGTCTCGTAAAATATTGTCTAAAATTGTTGATAAATTGCTGGGGTAAGACGTTACTCCCACACTTAGTGTAAATAATAGAAAAATAAATATTGGTTTAAGGTCAAACATTTCTTTACTTGGAGTCAGACCGTAAAGTGACTAAGTTTAAAGGAGAACGCTAAAAAACTGAAAAAAATGTGTACAAACTTAAAATTTAACTTGTTTGTTGATTTTAAAATAAAATCATAAACATTTAAAATATTAAATACAATTTTGTAAATAACCTCAGTTGTTGAAACATCCTTATAATAAAAATCTAATAAAATTAAATGGCCTAAAGTATACGATTCCTGTAATGCGCGGCGCTAGATTTTTTTTAAATATGGCGTTTTAATATATTTTTCTTATTAACTTGATGGTTATAATTATAATCAAAATACTGTTATTTTAATATTTTTGTTTTAATTATCATCAAATTACAGTTATATTGAATCTCAAAATATTAAAATAATTAAAAATTAAAACGCCATATTTTATGAATATGTAGCCCTGTGAGTTCGAGGAGTTGCACGGAAAAACTAAATGAGTTGCTCGAATGTATGCGTCATATTACTGAACCACTTCAACCTTTTCTAGAAGCATTTCAGTATTTCAATCCTATATAGGCGTATCAGCGTACGCCGGGTAATGCGTTCGAGAAAAAGGATTCAAATGCTTAAAATAATAAAGTTAAATTAAATTGTTCAAATTAAAATTTTATTTGAATAAAATCCTTATATCAAAAAAACAATTATGATCTAGTTTATATTAAGACACTTTTATTAAGTGTTTTTAAGATACTATGAATTATTTTGTTGCTTTGACGCCAATACAGTAGAGTGTAAAAGTGCAGGTCTCATTGATCATCAAATATATTATGACCTGTTCGAGTTTTATAACTTATTGTAGCTCAATGAAAACCACAGTATCAGATATAATTATTACATATATATGCTACCTTACAGTCAGGGTATTTATTGGTATTTATTGGTATTTATAGAAACATAACAAGTTATAACGGACGGTAATCCTTGATCAAAGTCAACTTCAGTCAAAAACATGCATATATATTTAAAGCTTTTACAAAATAGAAATCAATTTCTTAATTTAAACATTAAATTTAAACCAGCACAATTCAAATAAAAACACTAAAATGCTTAACATAAATCCAATAAGAGTAACAACGATTGGTGCAAACAAATCCCACAAAGACTTCGAAAGTATTTCCTCAGTCTGCTGGTGCATTTCTTTGGCTAAATTTCTTGTATGCGCCAAGTTAGACGATTTTATTAAATTTTTACAAATAAAATAAAAATGTTTTTGTATTCCAAATTCTTCGATATATCGCAAAAATCGATTAATCTCTGCCACCATAAGGACATCATGGTACAGGGGAGTACTCATCGAAAAGTAAAGCTTGCCTGTGTAAAAAAATGAGTTAATATAGTATTTTGAGTTTTAATAAAATCATAAATATGTACGGATTTTTTCATCAAGAACATAAAAAGCTCTAATGTCATAATCAATACCGAAATAAAATATTTCATCCGCATCATCGTATCCAATTAAAAATGCAGAATTATTTATATAGTTGTGAATCATGTAACTTATTTCCACAATAGAAACGGATCTGCCTCTTTTTCTAAAACATGTAATCATTTAAAACTACTGTATGAATAATTGTCAATATGTTATTAGAGAATATTTAATTAATAATTTATTATCAAGATAAGTCATTGAATTGCTACATACTCGTTTGAAAATATAAAACGGTTTTCAAATACCATATCATATGATATTAAAGGTAAAAAAATATTTAAATCAGACGCCAATAATTGTTTAATTGTATGAAAATAGTAATCAATATTTTTTGAATAAATATTCTCCATAAAAAGAAATCCAGAAAACAAAAGACCAGCAAGTAGTCCAAAAATTGATGTTACTAATTGCAATAGTAATTCGGATGAGTTTTCTACTTTCAGCCCGGACGTCACACCAAGTGTCATGCCGAATGTTTCGTAAAATATTGTTGAAAACTTGTGTTGAATTCGTAATTTTAAATACACTTGAACTGCCCTTCTTAACGCAGCAAATAGCACAGATGTGCCACCCCAAATATATAAAATCGGAAAATTTGCCACATTTAACCAATCAACACTGTTTTCAGCAAGTATCGCTTGATTTGCAACATGGTCCCGATTTATCAAAAATGTTTGCTTTATTGTTTTTATTGGATAGAGGACAGTTGCTATTGGTCTTGAATGTGTAGGTTTATACACCGAATGTTGACAAATAATTAAAATGTTTGTACTGGCCATTCTGCAATAAATTTCTAGATATGTGTATATCACAATGTTTAATCACCTAACACTTACAATTTCATATTGCTTTCGGATATATATTCGGACTTTACTTCACTCAGTTTTTTTACAGAAAGAGATCTTCGCTCAAGTTCGAAAAGTTTTATCATGTCCGTTAAATCTTTTCCCTTGAGACCCAATTGTCTCAAATGCGTGTTTACATCAAGTAACAAAAAAGATAATGTACCATTAAAATATTTGGCCATCAAATTGGCCAGCATTACATCAGGACCAAACAGCCCATACTTAGTTGTGCCATTAGTGTAGGTAAAACTTGCGTTATGTAATGCTCTACTGGAAAATGTATTTGCAACTGCAGCAAAATCTTTACCTTCCCAATTTTTCATTCTATCATAAATTGCTGATTTGTAAATATTTTCCGGATTTTTTTCCCAATCAATTCGGATCATAATCCTGGGATCGTGCATGTCAAACGAAAACATATCAATTCTATTATTATTGGTATAAACGAACAGAAAGTTTCTTTTTGGAATAGACATAAAAATGTCTAAGATTTGCTTAACCAAAACCCGACTATGATCGGGCCTAATATCGAGTATGCACAATCCTGGATACTTGGCCAGATAATTCACAAACCTTTTCAGAAAAGGCGAAAATTTTCGCATACTTTGTTCATTTTTTAAAATTAACACAAAAAATATGTTCTGTGAAGGCAACCCGAGCTGTTTTCTCCGAACGGTTTTGTCTAAATCGTTTAAAATAATTGGATGCTCACTAAAAGAAAATAGTTCATATTAAAAAAAATCATTTTTAATAATACTTACAGATGTCTCAATATATCGGTGGTTCTGTCCAGAGTGTCACTTTCAAAGGCTACTATTACGGTTCGAACTCGGACATCTCGTAAGATATTGGTTAAAATCGATGATAAATTGATAGAGTATGACGTTAATTCAACACTTAGTATGAATGTTAGAAGAATAAAAAAGAAATTTAGTTTAAACATTTTATTAGACCGCACAGTTACTAATTTCAAAAGAGAATGCTAAAAAACTGTCAATTTTTTGTATAAACTTAAATTTAACCTGTTTGTTGATTTTAAAATAAGGATAAAAATTTTAATTATAAAATTAAATAGTCTAAAGTGTACGATTCCTATAACGCGCGGCGCTAGACTTATGTAAAATATGGCGTTTTTTTATATGTTTATTATTAAAACTATTATTTTGAGATATTATGTAATTCTGACGTAATGTTAATGAATGGTAATTAACTAGTTATATTAGAAAAAAAAACATAAAAATCGATCTACCTTCAGTTCGATGGTTTTAGTTTTATCATCTACGAAGTAAATTTTCAAAAAACGTAAAGTTAACTCACAAAGCACAATCTAAATAAACTTATTCTGACATAACATTTAAAAAAAAAACTTTTTATGTTTCACTATTTTCTAAATGCACTAAAAAGTTAGTTAATAAAGTTAATAATGTTAAATAAGTTTAATGTACTAACAATAGATCTTCCACATATGTGGGTCAGAACAAAATAGTGGACTCTCGTTAAGAAAAGTATATATTAACCCAGGTTCGTCGCTTAAGTATTTTCATATATTTTTACCTATATTTTTGATGTTTTTGACGAAACTAATTGAAATAAAGTATTGAGGTAAAAAGAATATTGTATTGTCATCGAGTTCTGATAAGTGTTTAAAAAATGATAAACAAACAAGTCAACTTAAACAAAAACAGTGTAAAAAGGCGATTTGTGTAGTTTTGATATTTGATGTTTTTTAATTAAATGTGTTTACAAGAAAAAACCATCAGCATAATAAATTTGCGAATCTAAGAAAATTTATTAAATTAGTTATTTAAAAAAAGTGGCCAATTGATTTTTTTTTTTTTAACTGCTGATTTCATAAAATTTTTCAAAACTGGCAACAACTCACTAAAAACCGCACCAATTTTTCTTAAATTACACTGTGCAACATTTTCCAAGACTTTGAATGTAAACAAAATTCTGACTTCAGTTTCTGTTAGTAGACACCCAAACTAGCAAAACCCTATTTGGGTTTTAATATAGTGTAGTTCGAAAGTTATTTGTATACCGTTATAAACTTTTTGCTCGAGATTTAGTTTTGCACGGCTCTATCTCGTAAATTATTAGGAATTTCTCAATGCAATCTCTAAACGAAATGTTTTTCACACTAGAAGACACAACTTTTGTTTAAATATAGAGGCCAGATTTTCACTCTTTCGGGATGTTTAAAGTCCAGAAAGCTCGAAAAAATGATTTTTGTTTACATTTTCGACCATAACTCACAAACCGTGCATATTTTATAATAATTTTATTTGACAAAAACGTTCTCCTTATCAACTTTAGTAATTTTACTAAACATTGCAATAACCTACAAACGATCCTTATATTTCCTTTGGCCGTTGTAAGGAATTTCACACCAAAATTTCAGCTTACTTCAGGATTTACTTACGTTTAAAAAACTGATTTTCAACTCGTTTTTACATGTTTTCTAACCATTAGTAGATATTTTAGAAAAACAAAATTGAAAAAAATGTGCTTGAAAAACGGACATTTTGGTGTAAAATCTGTTATTTGGTGGCGAAATTCCTAACGACAAGCAAAAAGATGTAAAAGGATCGTTTGTAGGTTATTTTGGTTGAAAACATTTATGCTAAAATATACACGGTTTGTGAGTTATGGTCGAAAATGTGAAACATTTGCACTTTTTTGGGGTTTCTGCATTAAACACATGCCGAAAATATAAAATCCTGGCCTCGACGCGTTTACAAAAGTTGTGTATTTTAGTGTAAAAAACATTTCGTTTAAGGAATGCATTAAGAAATTCCTTATAATTTACGAGATATAGCCCAATCTCGAGCAAAAAAGTTTATCATCATCATCATCATCTCATCCTCTACTCCATAGCGTGGGAGCATAGGGCATCAACAAATTGCTTCCAACGCAC
>JANSTW010072071.1:0-10246 GCA_027564275.1 Diadocidia ferruginosa | reverse complement strand
GTTATATATACCCAATGAAACAACATACAAAGGTTTATATTTAAGTCCAAATAAGATGGTTTTTTTTTGTATATGTGTGTAAATTTTTAACATAAAATATGTTTTGTTAAATATGCCTTTAATCTAGACGCTATATTGTGTCCGCCATATTGCTTTTAAAAAATCGCCATATGGTTTTGAAAATATAGATGGTAACATGACATAACAACCGCAAAGACATAACGCCCAATTGCTTTGACAAGCTTCATTTCTAATTCTAAAAACAACATAGCAGCCAAAAGAGAAATTGTATCGTTGTTTTGCGGTTTAAGCTTTTGGGCGGTATGTCTTTGGGTGTTATGTCCTGTCTCCATATAGATTGGTACGAAAATTTTAAGACACTACAAAGCTTTTCATATCATAAAATTGAGATAGACATAAGGGTGGCCTTTCTAGACGGAGAATCGCCCATATATAAATACAATAGAAGTGAATAAATTTATTCAAATTATTATTATATAGAACTTCTACTCAACTATATACAAGCATATATTATGCTCAAGATGACGAATATAATCCTTTTTTGTTCTACCCTCCAGCAATATCTATATCTAATGAAATGCCACTTTTATTGTGCCCAGATATATATAGTTTAATATGTACGAGCAGCGCGAAACTTTAGCGTTTATATAAAATTTGGAACAAGGCGATGTTGTTATATTGTATCCTTTGTATAATAATTTTAAGTAAAAATATTTTTTTACGAAATATAATTTAGAAATTGCGACAATTTTGGTCTATATATAAATAGAACAAAATAATATATACGCAAAATGCGCATGCCACCATTATATTAAATGGGATTGCTTGAAGGAAAAATTGGTTGTACATCCTGAATTCCATGTTGAATATTTTTAGATTACTAAACAAATCTTTTAACTGAATAATTTATTTTATTTATTAACAAAATTGAACATAAGACGATATGTCTTTAAAATTGAACAATATTATATAATTCTAAAATATACACCCTTCTTGCAACATTAGATATGAAGAAAAAAGAATAAAGACTTATTATCTTATAATAATTATTACAAAAAATTTTATATAAAAAAAGAAGCAACAAAAAAAGCACTTACAGAAATTAGCAACCGAGCACAGTTAATATCTCTCCACAAACTAACGAAATAGGCCGAGACCTATCAAACTAAACTCCATACGATTCAAACCAACGCCTCCTAAAAGAAGATACATTGAGAGAATTCTTGATAGAAGAATGTAACGAATTCCACAGAGAAACAACTCTAACAAAAAAGGACATGTGTCTAACACGACTAGAATGTACAGGAGCAGTAAGATTTTTACATCTTACTGAATGCGAAAATTGTATTCTATCGTACAGGTAACTAGGTGATTTGGAACAAATAGTGTTGAAAATAAAGCTTAAATACCGAAAATTTAAATAATCATTAAGTGAACAGTTTAGAATACCTGTTTTATATTCGGACAAATGATCGTCGCGACGTAACTTATAAACATAGCGAATACAGGAGTTGAAAATGACATTAAGTTTATTTAAATTAGAAGAATTCATTGGCGAATACACAACATCACAGTACAAAAAGTGTGGTATAATAAACGCTTTAACCAGTTTAAGTCTGGTTTTAAAAGGTGTAAAAGACGCAAACTTCCACAGTTTTTTCAACATTCCATACACACGTTGGGAAATATTTGAAATATGGTCATTCCAACTAAAAGTGTTATTCATTATAACACCCAAGTTCTTTACTTTTATTTGGTATGGAATTTTTTGGTCGTTCAGATAAATAGACGGAATGGAAATGGTGGATATTTGTCTACTGTAAATAACAATTGCTTGCGATTTAGAGGCATTCAAAAAAAGTCCATTATTTTTAGCCCAAAAATAAACCGCATCCAAATCATCATTCATTTTAGATACACAGATAGAAAGATCTTTTGGTTTACATGGCAACACAAGCTGTATATCGTCTGCATACATATGACACCTTACGTCGGATAAACACAAAGGTAGATCATTTATAAACATACAAAAAAGCAGTGGTCCTAAAATAGATCCCTGAGGAACTCCACAAGTCACTGGTAAATAATCCGATTTTTTATCACAGATTGATACAAATTGAGATCGATTTGATAAATAACTATGAATAAGACTTACGGCGCTAGAAGAAAAATTAAAAAAATTGCGTAATTTATCACAGATAATTTTATGGCTAATTGTGTCAAACGCCTTTGAAAAGTCTAATAGCAACAATAAGGAACACATTTTTTTATCAATATTTATACTTATATCATCACAAATGTTAAGGAGTGCAGTAGATGTACTAAACGATCGCCTAAAACCGGATTGAAACTTATATAGCAAGTTATGCGTATTTACAAATTCATTAATTTGATTTTTCATTAAAATTTCAGCAATCTTTGAAACACTTGATAAGATGCTTATGGGTCTGAAATCACTTAAAGTAGGGTTAGATTTTTTGGGTATTGGAATAACCTTAGCTATCTTCCATTCTAATGGAAAATGCGAAGTGGTTAAAATATTATTTAAAATGTAGGTCAAGTGTGGCAATATGACTGGAGAAATAAGTTTAATAAATTTAAGAGGAATGAGATCAGACCCTATAGCATTCGATTTTATTTGGTGAATAGCATTTAAAACATCATGACTTGTGATATTGTGAAACGAAAAGTGGTTTTGAATATTCGGATTTATAAAATCAGAGTCAATATAATGTTCAGCTAATTTAACTAAGTTCTGGTGAGCAGTAAAATGTTTGTTAAAATCATTTGGTTCAAAAGAAATAAAAGTGTGTTCATTTTTACATTTGGAAAAGCCGAGTTTATTAATGTTACTCCAAAATTGCTTGGGTGGTAATTTAGAATCAAGTTCTTTAGAGTAAAAAGATTGTTTAGCACGACGGATTTTTAACGTTGTTTGATTTCGAAGTTTAACGTAAGATTTCCAATTTTCATCTGACTTCGACCTCTTCCATACATTAAAAGATGTGTCACGTTCAAAAATTGATTTTTGAACATCTCTATCAAAATAAGGAACATGGTTTTCATTAGATTTAAATTGACGGTACGGTACATGTAAATTATATAAGTAAAGAACGTACTCATTAAAAATAGATATTTGCTGATCGACATTAGGTGTTGTATAAATATTATCCCAATTACACTTATTAAAATCACTGGTCATATTATCAAAACAAAAATGTTTATAATCTCTATAGTAGGATACAGTTGGTGGTATTACAGGCAAGCTTAGGTTATAGCACATATAAATAAGGTCGTGGTCGGTTAAACCGGACATGGACAATTGGCCGTACCTAGTAACAAGATCACAGTTTGAGCTAGACACAATAAAATGATCTAATAAGGAACACGAGTTTTGACTAAATCTAGTGGGTTCAATTTTATTGACAATATCACAGGAAGTTGAGTCCAACATTTTCAGATAAGCTGGTTTCACTGGGTCATTATTTAATAAATTAATATTAAAATCACCACCCATAATTACGTGTGCATACATGGATGAGTATTTTCTCATAATTTTTTTAAAAGCATTTAAACGAGCAACCGATGGTTGAGGAAAGTATATACATGCTAATAACACTTTCTCTTTAAATAAATTTAATTCAGCAAAAATGAATTCAACACCATCACTGTCACTTGAAGAACAAAGAACATTTACTGCAAGACCACACTTAACATAAATAGCTACTCCGCCGCCGCGGGATAAGTTACCCCGGTTATTTAAAAATGATCTATCATTGCGATACAGAGTAAATCCTTTTAATTTTACCATATTAGATAATATATCTGGTTTAAGCCATGTTTCAGATACCATGAGCACCGTAAGGTTGGTCTTCGCAAACAAAGAATTCAAGATATCTGTTTTTTGGAAAATACTACGCATATTGATATGACAAACATTCAGCAGCTTTTTGTTATTAAAAACAGATTTCAACACAATGTTTGAATTTAGAGTAAAGTTATTATTTGTGGAAAAAACGTTACTACTTAACGAATCAATCATTGCACTTATCCGAGAGGTGGAATGAAGCACGAAGTCGCTTAACATGACTACAGCCAACAATTTCGATAAATAATGAGGAGAAAACATACACTAAACCCATGCTAAATTCTGTAAACGACTGCAAAACAAAAAAATATAGATCGAACGTCAGAAGTACTAAATCTAAAATTTTAAAAATAAAAATAAATATGGCAAGAAAAATATATATATAAGAAAAATCAAAACTTAAACTAAGATTACAATAGTATAACAATATAATATGAAAAAACATTTTAACAATTTCAAGATAAAAAAATAATTTAATTTATGTAGATTTTTGATGTGGCTCTAACAATTTATTAAGGTGATCGATGTTTAATATTTTTGTTGGAACACCAGCTTCTTTAAAGATGACGAAAACAAAGCCATTTGATGTAAAAACACGATGAACCAAGCCATTTTTACGCATTATATTTGCTGATTTAAATAATTGACTTGCAGATTTAGAAAGACTTTCAAATATATAAATAGGATTGGAGGAGTCAAAACCAATATCTTTGCATGATAATATTTTAATTTTTTTAAATTTATCTAAAAAAAGTGATTTTGAGTTGGAATTTACAAATTTTGCAACTATTAAACCACCATCCTCAATATTTGCATCTGCTGGTTTGTGATGTAAACGAAATATTTTATGCAAATGAGCATCTTCAGCAGCCACACCAATAACTGAGCAAATTTTTTGGAATAAATCGACGAGATTTTCAGCGTGTTTTTTTGGAATTTTCGCAATAATAACATCGTTAATGCAGCATAACCGTTCGAGCTCTTGAATGCGAGATTGCATATCAGAAAAATTAGTGGTGGTTTTAGATTCCAAAGAAACAAGTTTTCTATTCACCAAATCAACTTTTTTATCCAGATTTGTGGCTACATTTTGAATCTTTAGGGTGATGGAACTATCCAAAGCATCTATTTTATTATTAAGTATTTTTTCCATTGAAGAGAAACTAGTTTCCAGACTATCGATCTTTTTTTCCATTTTAGAAGAGCGATTGCTTAAATCACCAATCATTGAAGCTATGTCGTTTAATGTTACAGATTTCGAAGAAGTTGGTTGATCAATCTTGGCAGCATCGGTAGAGGTTATGTTTTTGCCGTCAGATGCAACATTGTTTAAACTCGTAGCAGAGCTAGATGAATTACTCCGCAAAAGTGGACCAGTATTCTTGGATATATTTGGCATCATGCAATGTAAAGTTTTGTATATCAAAACAGCAAATAAAATCAAATAAATGGTACGAAATTTTCTTTAATTTGTGAGCGTTGATTTCCAGAAATATAAAAATTATATATAATAATATTTATATGTAAATATAATTGATAGATTTTTTTGACACATAAAATCTGGTACTACTTGTTATACAGCAATTATGGATACTTTATGTTTAAATAGATGTTGGTTTGAGTATTTGCTGAGTAATTATTATTTTGTTGTTGGCTTAGTTTTTATTATTGGTCATAAAATGATGATTATTTACATCAAAATATTTTAGGTTATTGTACAACAACAACAACAGTAATAAATAAAAATTAATTTATTTAAATATATTAAGTGCCTAGCAGCTCACCTCCATCGCCAGCAAGTACAAAACCATATGATACTAATTCCAACGTGGCAGCAATACATTAAACAATACAGGAAAATATACAATTTACGAAATTAAGAGCCACCGAAATCAACAAGATTAGTTACTTTTCGCCATATTATATTCTATAATTCAGTACCCGGCCATATTAAAGCCAAACCACTTGATTCGTCTAAGCGTGAACTTAAAAAGTACTTATTGACAAATTGTACATAGATTGTTCCTTATGTGTGTAATAATAATAACTTATGATTATATATTTAATTTTTATTTTTTTTTTTTGCTTGTAATTTCTTAATTAACTTTTCATAATTTAACTAAAATTTAATTAATATTTTTTTTTTCTATTTTTATAATTTAAATAATTTTTTTTTTAATTGATTTTTATTTTGTAAACGAATTAAGCACTATATTTTTTAAATACACAATATAAGAGAATGTAATACGGGTCTTGTAACCCCCTGTCATTAATATTTCTAAATAAATAAATGAAAAATGAGCATTGGTATATTTTCCCTGTAAGATTTGTATAAATTCGTTTCCATTACTAAAAAACAATAAAAATGAATAATATAATATAATACATAAATGTATAATAATTGTGCTTAATTTAATTTATTTTACCACAAAAAAATTAATAAAACACAAAATACACTTCACGTACAAAAAAACGATCAGCTCAAAATTTTGTTTGTAAACAAACCCAGATGAGATCGCCGCAATGTCATTCCGAACAGATGTGATCGCCGCAATGTCATAACAAACTTATCGTCTAACACAGACTAAAATGGTATATGAACTAAAAGTTTAAACAACAATGCACAACAACGCATGCGCAAAACCTTTTAAATAAATTACGAAGGACAACTTTTTACCTGTATTTTATGCCTAACGGCTGTTCTTATGTAATTTTTCTATGGTATAGCGGTCTAAGAGCAGCCGAAAATATTAAAATTAAAATTATAGAATTCTAAATGTTATCAAAATAACTTAAATTTTATAAAAAAAAACTATTTAGTTTTTTAGAAATTACTAAATTTTTTTTAAATTAAAAAAATTAAAAAGTTTTCAATCGTAATTTGTTGAATTTTTTTTTTAAATTATAATAAAATATAAAGAAGTTAAAAAAAGGATTATTTCCATTCAGATTCAATAAAAAATTTGAAATTTCTAAAAATTATTTTAAATCATGTTTGATTTTTGTTATACAAACTTTAACCTCCATCTCACTATAAATTAGAAGATTTTAACCTTAACTCCAAAACAAAAAATGTTCATGAGGATCTCTCTTATACACACTTTAAACCTTCCTCATATCCCAAAAGAGAAATGTAATTAACCCCAGAACAAAAAATATTTCGGCTCCCAATTACCCATTTATATTTGGGATTTTTTTGGTGCTATGCAGATAAAATAGTCAAAATTTTGTCAGCCCACTGATGATGAGAAATAAAAGTTCCGAAATATTTTATTCATATGACAAATATACGAATTTAATTTCTAAAAAATATCTTTCTGTGCAAATTGTTCACAGGCGGCTCCTCCAGTTTACATAAATATTTTATTAGCATTATTTTAATCCATCAGATCGCATCAGGTCGCATGTATTATATATAGAATAATATCAAAGGTTGTTTTTGTTGACAATTTATTAAATAAAAGATTAGCGTGAGGTTAATGTTGGGTATATAGCTGTAGGTAATGTACCTTTGATAGGTTTATTGTTGCGTGCATGAAATATTTATCTCTATATAGTAGACTGTCACTGGTGGATGTGGATTGTGGAAGTTTATAGGATTACGAGTACATTACGAAATGTATATTATGCAAAATGGAATTGTAAAATAGGTCAATTTAAAATGGTGTAAAAAAGGACTTGGTGAAAAAAAATTAAAAAATAAATCTTCATAATTCAGTTTCATGCGAACTGCACGAAGGAGTTAGGACAAAATTTGGCAAACATGTAGAATTCGTCCCCCTCTTGGATTCTTCCCAAATTTTGTAGGATCGTAGAAGGTTCTTCCCAAATCAACGTTTTTTCGGGGAGTTTGCGGCGCTCGGCCTCCTTTCATAGGGGAGGGGTTTAAAGTTTGTATTTTGTAAAGGAAATTAATTGTATGGACTTTTTTTACCCCCACTTAAGTTTACACTACATTTTGTTTTTAATTTAGCCATCTTTTCATTCTGTTTATTATATGTGACATTAAAATATTGCATTTTAAAACTTTTGCATAAAAAGTTTAAACCCCTCCCCCTTCGAAAGGAGTCCGAGCGCCGCAAACTCTAAGAACAAACGTTGTTCAGGAAAGACCCCCCTACTTCCTTACACATTTCGGGGAGGATCTAAAAAGGGGAGGAAATCCTACACTTCAACTCAAAATTCTTATGAAAGTCATAGAAAGTATTTTTAAGTCCTATCAAAGTTATGTTAGTGCTATATAGTAGTCATTAAATTCTAATGGAAGTCATCGTTAAATTATTATGCAAGTCATAGAATGTCATTTGCAAGTCTTTTAAAGGCTTATCAGTTCTACGAAAATTATGTTAGTTCTATATAGAAGTCATAAATTTCTTAGCAAAGTCGTGCTTAAGTCATCATGAAAGTCATAGAGAAAGTCATATAAAAGTCTTTGAAGTCATAAAATTTCATGAAATTCACTTAAATCATCATGAAAGTCTTATGCAAAGGTCTTTTAAATCCTATTAAAGTCATGCTAGTGCTATAGAATTCATGTACGGAAGTTATAAAATTCTTAAGGAAGTCGTGGTTAAATCATCACAAAAGTCTTTTAAGTTCTATAAAAGTTATGTTAGTGCTATAGAAGTCATGTACGGAAGTCATACAATTCTTATGGAAATCGTGGTTAAGTCATATAGAAAGTCTTATGAAAGTAGTGCCATACTGTCACATATAGAGAGCATAAATGGAAGTCATGAAATTCTTATGGATGTCTTGGTTAAATCATTTTGAAAGTCATAGAAAATCATGCAGAAGTTTTTAAAATCTGATGAACGTAAAAAAAAAATTCTTTGAAAGTCATCAAAAACAATATGAAAGTCATATAAATCATAAAATCATGGTTAAGGTTATATAAATATAAGATAGAAGTCATACGATTCTTATGACAGTCATGGAATTCATCATGAAAGTCATAAAAAAATTATGAGTCTTTAAATCCTATCCTAATTATGCTAGTATACTAATGAAGTCATATGGAAGTCGTAAAATTCTTATTAAAGTTATGGAAATCATCATTAAAGTCATAAAAATCACATGAAAATCTTTAAAGTTCTATGAAAGTCATGTCGCATGTGTATTGAATTTCCTGCGGATACTAAAATTCACATGAAAGTTATGGCAGTCTTACATGAAAGTCATATAATGAACGTCTTTTTTATGTTTTTGCTTATATAGAAGTCATATAAAAGTCGTAAAAGTTTAATTGCATTAATAAAAGTAAGAAATTATAGGAAGTCATGAGGAACTCATACCAAATTCTCATTAGTCCTGCAGAAAAAGGCAATTTTTTGCTAATTGAAGTCTAGTGTTTGCTAGACTTGCCACTGTAACCAACCAAGCAACCTGCAGAAGTCATAAAGGTTCATGGTTATCGTTATGAAAGTCATAAAAGTCCAATTTAAGTATAATAAGTTATAGTTATGAAAAACTTCGCTCAGAAGAAGTCACGAAAGTCGTGGAATTCACAATGAAAGTCATAACATTTTAAAAGAAATCATGGTAGGCTGGTGAAAATAATACGAAGCACTGACGAAAGTCATGAAAGTATTATGAATCTTATCATGTGGAAAAATAGAAGTCGAGTAAAATTGATCACAGAAGTTATGGAATTAATGTGTGAAAGTCATTTGCAACTCAGAAAAATGCTGTGGAAGTCATGAATGATATGGCATTCAAGAGAGTCGTGTGAAAATTATAAAAGACAATAATCATAAGTCTTATATGACGTTATATATAGAAGTCTTACAAAAATTATTTAAAAAGAGGTTTTGGAAGTGAAGAACTCATAATTAGTATTATTCAAAATTTTTAAATTCATATGAAATTTATGACTTTCATATGAATGTTCATAATCATAGAGTTGATTTCTATAGGTAATTCTATCATATGAAAGTCATGTTAGTGTTATGGAGTTTGATAGAAGTCATGCTGAATTCATGAAAATCATAAAATCTGCATAAAGTTTTACAAATCTTATCAAAGTCATATGAAAATATTGATAGTCGTATGTAACTCGTAGAGCGCATGGAAGTCATGATATAGTCTTATCGAATATATGAGTCATTTGAAAGTCATGAAGGCTAATTTGAAATCTAAAATTTAGTTCTATGAAAACCATTAGACGTCTTTTAAAATCATACAAATATATGAAAGTCTATGAAAAGAAGATAGAAGTCATGAAATTACTAGGAATCTTATAGTACGGTTCCATATGGCCCAAAAAACGACAATACGCGCTTTTGGAGCAAATTTTCCAGAAATTAAGTATGTTATAGAAGAAAATAAACCAAGTCGAAAACAATAAAAAAATGTTTT
>JANSTW010072060.1:0-10247 GCA_027564275.1 Diadocidia ferruginosa | reverse complement strand
GAGCAGCGAGCAGCAAGGTCAAAAAATGTGTCGAGCAGCAGCGAGACGAAAAGTCATTCGCTTCGATCTCTGGTAAGGGCGCTCTCGCAATTGAGTCCATTTTTCACTCTTCCGTTTTCAGTTTTCAGTTAACAAAATTTCTATTGTACTGAATTGCATATAAGCTCGCACAATCAAATTAAAAAAAAAATTTAATTTGACAGAAGTGTACTATGATAATAAATGAAAACTGAAAACTGAAGAACGAAAGCTGTGATTGTGAGAGCGCGCTAAAGACGTTTAAAAACCAAATTGAATTCCTTTATCGTTTTTTTTAACTTCTTAAATTTAAAGAAATTTTTGAGACATAAAATTAAAAAAAAAATAATCAAGAAAACCTCTAAAAAAAATTAATCCAGTCAATGCACGTTTAAAAATACAAACTGAAAAATAAATACAAATTAAAAAACTTACAAGTCACCCGCAAAAGCAAACATGAAATTAAATTTAAATTATTGTAAATTATAATATTATATAGAGGTAATTGACTTTGGCCTACTAAAATACATTAAAATTTAATATAATTGTAATATTAAGTCGCCTAAATTTTTATATTTTAAGATAATAATACAATCAATTGTCTATCTATACTACTAACGCAGTTAACAAATTATATATCATTGAACAATATATCGATAATTGCAATTTTATAAAACTAATTTTATAATTATCGATAATTATTTAAAAAAATATAAATTTGTAAATCAATAATTTTTTTAAAAATTTTATTGTACATAAGTTATGCTTGGTTAAGCGACAATCTTGAACTTAAAAATATTAATATTTTGTAAGACTAAAATTAATAATTGTTTGCATTGATTGAAAACTTATATGTCTTAAGACAGAAATTTGATCTACGCAAAATTCAAAATTATAAACAATTTTTTTAATATTTCTTAAAATGATTCAAAGATTGAAAGATTTTTAATTACATATTTAAAAACAAAAAATAAAACTAAAAAATATTAATTAATTTAAAATTAATTTCTCTATTTTTTTTTCGTCTAATTCAACAGAGTACAACAGCTAAAATATCAAATAGATCCAGAATATTTATTTTCTCCCGTCGATGGTGAAGGTAAAATCGAACGTGCCTTAGTTGAACAATATTTCAAAGTAAATTATACGCATCGATTTAATGTTGGCAGAATAACAAGGCCGGGTGAGTTATTGTTTTTATTCAATAATAATTATTATAAATTTAAATTACTTATTTGTTTCTAAAAAAAATGTAACTTTTATTATTTTTACAACTTTTGTTTTAAATTTTAAGTAAAAGTTACAATAATTTCATATATTAGACAATTTAATAAAACTGCAGCAAAATGTTTAAAAACTTTGCTGATAGTGACGAAGTATATCAAAAAATTGATGCGTCTTTCACCTTTGTAAATTTTCATTTAACCAGAATTCTCTAATGTGACTACGGATTATTGCTCCGGCATAGAATTTGGTAGAAATTTTGGACTATAACATTTGTGTTTCTATAGGCGCCTTTTATTAGACTGTGTAACAGATTTAATGTATTACGGCTTTCTAGGAGAATAGGGTCAGAGAAAAATTTCGATTAAATAGAATTAAATTGATCAAAATATATTCAATTATTGATAAAGAATAAATATTTCATGAACCCGGTTTATTTGTTCTTCGTCATCAGAATATGTCCTGCTATATGGAGTATGGACAATGGACATTATTCAATGTAAATTTTTGACGTTTAGCTACTGAGTTGTATTTATGAAATATGTGCAATATGCATGTCCAATGTCCATATATTGTCTAGTCTGTCACTCACCTTATAAAATATAAATATTCGCATTTGAAATTTAAAAAATAAATTATTATGCAAACAAATTTCCATTTATTTATTTTACAATTTAAATATATTTACTTCCGGTCATATTACGTATAGCTATTATGTGCAGTATATTAGTTACCTAAAATCTAATTATTTAGATATATACGTCTTGTTTAGTAATAGATTAAATTGAAACAGTAACTTTTTTTGAGAAAATGCAAAAAAAATGTATTCGCAACATTGCCATCGATGGAACAACAATGTATATATGCGTCACTAAAAATGTTTCCAGAAATTTCCTAAATTGTTTCTTACAACTTTGCTGATATGCCGGTCGTTGAAATTTTTTTTTGAAATATTGACTATAATATCAAACCTCTGACAATAAGCATATTTTTTGTCCTTTCCTTTTTGTTGTTGTTATAAAGCATACGATGATGATAATAATTATTATATAAGCATTTATTTAATAAAATATTGGTACAATAAGGTGATAAGTTTTTTTTATTTCCAATTATTATTTACAATAGTTACAATGTTTTTTTCATCCGTGAGTCGTGACTCTAGCGCTGCTGATGTCGCATGATGGTTTACTCAGTCTGCAACTTTTTTTTTTAATTTTCACAGATAAATTGAAATTATAAAAAACATAAACACACGATAAAATAAATATATTCCACACAAAATAAGGTAATATTGACAGCTGGTTAATTTTCGTTTGCTACGCAAAACGTCATCTTTGAAATTCTGTCGTTTTTTTACTATGAAAATGTTGAAAAATTCGTGGTTTTTCGGTTATAACTTTTTTGTAGGCAATATTCAGCTTTTATTCTTTCAGATTATTAAAGTACATTCTTTTGTGTGTCCATCATGACTAAATTATAGCACATACCGATAATAAACAGCTAAAACCTACTAAAAAAATTGCAATACATTTTTCGAATGAAAAATCATGAATGAAAAGTTTCAAAACAAATACCAAATTTAGTCATGATTTAAAATCGCTTAATGTGCTATACTGTTACGTTGTTGCAAGATCAGGCCAACCAAATAACTTATTCGAGTTATTGGATTGGCCTAGGTCAACTCGAAGAAAACGTCTTAATGTGCCGAAACATTCAGCTGGCGAGTTAGTCACAATTCATTTAAGGCACTCGTGCCGCGTATTTGGAATAATTTACCATAGCACATTCGTGATGAATTTTCAATGGGTCGTTCAGACCAATAGATTAAGGAAAATTTAATTTAATATTATATTTTAACGCTTAGTTTTTCTATTTTTCCCTATGCTCGCTGAATTTGGAGTAATGGAGATGATGATGTGTGATCCCTGGCCCTCACGTAAATCTTTTTTATTCAAATAAATATAAACCTTTAAAAAAATATTATTTAAAAAAAGATAATAAAGATTAATTTGTTTTCTATATTTTTTTTGTAAACTAATTGCGATACAGCTCATAAAATAATTTGAATTTGAAAATTAATCTTTTATAATTCATAGCTTTTATTTCCAACGATTATGACTTCCGGATTTTGATTTATCCTTATGCATATTATTTCCATCATCTTGTGCGGCCAATTCCTCGTCCAATAATAGTTCAAAATTACCCAGAGCATCGGGGCTGGGTACTTTATTCCAGCGAACACTAAAAAATATATCGTCAATATAATTTTTAAAGGGACTAATAAATTTTAAAATATCTACTCTGGAACACCATCGGGCGGTAGAACAACTGACAAAATATTGTCGATTAGTTTATATTTTAAAATGCGATCGTTTACTGTGGTTGAAGTAAGCGATGGTGATGCATTCACTTCAACAAGCCACGGTTTCAGTGTATTGTCTATGATAATGTCATAGCCATAGCATTCAAAACAGTGACGATCGGTTGCCATAACCGGTGCAACTGCCCGCAATGAATGCACAATTAACCATGAAATGTTACCAAATAGCTTGTCGGTTACCTCTTGACCACGCGTTCCTTCTAAATACAGTTTAAGATTTTGAACACTCCACTTTCCTCCGTGCAATGTATTGTATTCACCCTATGTGAAAATTTAAGTTTTTGAAAAAATTACTTATTCTCGACTATATATACTTACTCCATGCTTTTGTATATTAACATTGGTTAAATGAACATACATATTGTCCAATTCCGTAACACTTGTATCATATTTAACAGTACAAAAGCGACAAAAGCCCAATTTAAAGAGATAGGCTTTTAACGGTCGAAATGATGTGACCAACACGTAAAGTCTCATATCGAATTTCTTGCCGCCAATCAAAAGTGGATTATCGATGTAACGAGATATGACATAACTTTCTTTGCCCGACATTTGCGGATTAAAGGCATTCCGTGCTTCGCGTGACCATTTCTTCAATTTGGATAGTTTATTTATCAGAAATATTCCGGCACCTTGCGACTTACTGCATGGCTTCATAATCCACGTACTTTGTGGATTTTTTCGATATTCTTCAACAAACATATTGTAATCTATAAATTTTTGCAAAATTAAATTATATTAAAATTTAGATTAAAGTTAAAGATAATGGCGCGACCTCGATGTAATAAAGTGTTAGAAAAGTTAGTACTGCGTTTAAGAAATACTGAGTTGATGTCTGTTAGACAAATATTATACCGTGTCGAAATTCCAAAATGAACTGTTTCAGACATTCTAAACCGTTCAACTGTACTTAGCCAAATTGATGAAGGTGGGAGGCTTAAAAAAACCATTAAAAGATACATCTTTTTTCTCAAAATTTCGTATTTTTTTCTTATTAGGATAATTTTTATTATAGAATCGATAGTAAAATAGTACGTAAGTCTATCGAAGATCTTCGTTTAACGGCACCCCAGATTAGAACAGTAGTTGGTGCTTTTTGACATTTAGTTTTAGATTGGCCTGCCCGATCTGCAGACGTAAACTCAATTGAAAATGGGCTGAAGTAGAAAGAAAGTTGAAAGGTCTAAAAAGTGTCCAGGAACTTTTGTCCGGCATTTTTTTTGTTATTGTTTTTTTTTAAATATTTTAAAGAAATAAAAAATACTTTTATAAACAATTTGTATCCTAGCTAATAGAATTTAAAGTTCTCTACAAAACTGTAATTTTACATTTTTTAAGTTTTTTTTATAAATATTGAAAAAAAATTGTAAATATAAAAACAATTTAACTGTCCGGAAACTTTTGTCCGCTACTGTATATATTCTAACAATTATGAAGAAAAATTTTTTATTAAATAATTTTTTTACTAATTGCTGATTTTAAATATTTTTCTCTAAACGCACTTGATAACATTCTTTTTTTGGTTAACAAGAAGCTTTGTCTCAAATAATTTTTTACTTTTTTCTTATAATTTAATTTTGCTTTTTTTTTTGTTTGCTAATTAAAAAGCGTAAATCGCGTTTTTTAGTTACTTGTATCAGAACAATTATGCTTAAAAAATATAAGAAAATTATAATAATAAGTAACAACTGACTTAACAATATTTATTTTAATTAATAGTTGGAATCTCAAACTTGATGAAATCTTAATGTTCGCTTCTCCGTCACTATTTATTAATAATTGCTCAAAGTTATAGTCAAGTTGATCAGTTTCCTCCATAATAACAAAAACTATAAAAACAAAAATAGAAATTTGATAAAAAAAATTCAAAAAAATGCTTATTGTCGTCTATGTATTAATGGAGGAGCATTGTTGCCATAAGCATCAGAGAGCATTTCATGAGCTTCAATAGCGTTTTTCTTCAGATGGAAGATGAAAAGCAAAACTTCCCGCAAATGAGACTTTTCAGGCACAAAAGTAGACATCGAAAGAGCTCAAAATAAAGAATACGCATAAGCTTATATATTAAATATCATATAAGTATAAATAGCGCTTAAGACGCAAAACATGATAGAAAAAATGCAATACGTAAAAGTTACTTTATTTATTTAAGAAAATGAATTACAAAAAAAACGCGAAATCATGCTTGCGCATCTAATATAATAATAGCGAAAATTATATTTAAAATTTCCGCCTTTTTAAAACTTTTAAATGTCAAATTACCGCCAATTGTTTTGAATTTTTATTTTTAACTAAATAAATTTTATCTAAATTGTTATTTTAAAAGCCTTTTAATCTTATTCTTTAAAGTTAGATTGCTAAACTTTGTTTACTTCAAATGCATATTCCCATAAAGTTTGGACAAAAACATAATATATATTTTTAAAGAAGCTGTTTTAAATTTTTTATAATGTTTTTTTTGTATTAATTATTTTTCTGTTCGGTGATCATTGTTCTTTTAATTTTTTGGTTTAGGCTTTTGTTTTTCCATAAATTTTAAGAAAAAATAATTTAAGAATTTGAATAAACTGTTTTAAGTATTTTTTTTAATTATAGGTGAGGTATTACGTTAAAATGCAACTTGAAAACGTTGCAATATCTTCTACGAACAATGAAGAATTTGTTTCCGATGCACTAGAGGTGGTTAAAATAAAATTTGGTAAAGTTTTTTCCATAATAAATTAATAATGAAGAAGATATTAATGTTTTAAAATAATATATTATTTTTTACAGTGAACTCTTTGGACAATGTACGAGATGAAAACGATTACGAACTTGAATTTGCGCATCAGCATTTTGGAGAGGCGTAAGTTATTTTAAATTTTTGTAAGCTTGATTATAAGTAAATTTCCAAACTATTATTATGTTTTTGCCTTAACTTAAGAATGAAATTTAAATATGATGTATATATACAGGGTTAGTCAAAATAAATGAATCTTTTTTTGTAATCGAATCAATAAAATTTTTTTGTTTTTTTGATTTATTTTTAAGTTGATTTTAAACAATTGGAAAAGGAATGTAATAAATTTAACATTTATGACAACAACAATTACTCCAAGTGACCTGATTACAGCATTTAAACGTCTTGTTCTCACAACCCAGTCGAATCGGTAAGGCAAGTTATCATTGAAACTTTCAACAACTTGAACTAAGAGATCATCAACCAAGCAATTGACGATTGGCTGAGAAGTTTGAATGCCGTGATCAGGCACGTAGTAGTCATTTTGAGTAATTGTTGTCATTAATGTTAAATTTATTAAATTCCATTTCTAATTGTTTGAAATCAACGAAAAAATGTTTAAAAAAATTTTATCAATTCGATTGCAAAAAAGGTTTATTTATTTTGACTAACCCTGTATTTGTGTTTTTTGCTCTTGATAATGTTATTCCACATTCTTTATTTATTACTTTGAAATTTTATTAATTTTAGTGAGAAAATTGTTGGCTACAAGAATTTGAGTGTAAAAATTTGTTATTCAGAAGCGTCCTTGTTTGTTTATCCGATCGTTCAATTTGAAAGCAAAATTCCAAAGAGTGAGCATATTGAAGTTAGTTTATTTTTTTAAACCATTGAGAACATGTACAAATAAAGTAAACTTCCAACCTTGAGATCAAATTTTTTTTATTATTATGCATTATGTGTGAAGAGAAGATTATTAGGTAAATGTTTAGATTTTGTAATTATAATATAGAATGTTAGGAACATTTTTAAATTAATTGTTTAATTTTTGAAATGTTTTATTTATAGGTTGATGATATTATATACAAAGTACGTGACCAATTTCCATCATCACAACTTAATGCTTTAATTACGAATTCAAATTTATTTGCTGAGAAACTTAAAGAACAGCGAAATTTTAAACCATATGGAGAGCTTCTTTCTAATTTTTATGTTGGTAAGCATTAATTTATTGTTTTAAGAGAATTTATTTAAACATTGTTATTTTGCTTTAGAAGAGGAAGCAAGTGAAAAACGAACATTTCAACTTTACAAGTTGGAAAAAACTGAAGATGAACAGGCGAATCGTTTCTTAGAAAGAGCACAATCTCTTGCTTTTTGGTATATTGATGCTGTCTGCTATACCGACTATGAAGATCCTCGTTTCTTTAATTATTTTTTGTAATTTTTTTATAAAATTGGAATACTTTGGTAACCTGTGTAATTTTTATTTTATTAAAGTTAATTTTTTGAAGAAAACATAAAATTGATAAACTTGTAGGTTTGAGCATACTACATGGGAAGATGGCTCTCCCAGATATATATTTGCTGGTTATGCAACGCTTTATCGCTTCTATTATCATCCAGATATGGATAGGATTCGTATTGCTCATATAATGCTTAGCCCCAAATATCGACATTCCGGTATCGGTATACGATTCTTAAGTGCTATTTATTCGGATTTATACATACAACCGAGAGTCTATGACGTGACGGGTAGCTTTTTTTAGTAGTTATATAAAATTCTGTTTTTGTAACATTAACTTAACTTTTAGTTTATTTTTTTTCTATTTTGAGTTTCGTTTTTTATGCTTTAATTTTTTAATTGTGATTAAATAAGAAAGGCAATGAAAATATAACTTATAGTTGTATTTTTTACAATTAAATAAAATGAAGTTGGATTAAACTTTTATTATGTAATTTATTTATTTATTTATTTAGCGGAATCTCCAGCCGATAATTTTCTTTTTATGCGCGATTTTGTTGATTGTGTAAATTGCTGTAAATTGGAAGAATTTTCTTGTAATGAATTGGCTAAGGGATATTCAAATACAATGAAGGAAGTGGCACGAAAAAAACTTAAACTGCATGATGTAATTTCTTTGATTTTTTATGTTAGACGAATATTTTGTTGACCTAATAGTGAATTTAATTCTGGTTGTCAAAAGACCAAACGTTAAGTTTGACATAGTTTGAAATTAATTGGTTGTATAAAAATATAATTAAAAATTATTTCTATCATAGCAATTTATGCTTTTTTAGATTCAAATTCGTCGGGTTTATGAAATTCTTTGTCTTGCCAATATTAATTCAAAATCACCAGCGGATTTTCAGATTTTTAAACAAGAAGTTATTAAACGTCTTTCCAAGCCATTAATGCGCTCAAAACGTGACTTTACTAAGCTCTCTGAAGCACTTAATCCTAAGGAATTAGCAGTTGTGTCACGTGCTATTGAGCCGGATCAACAACGTTATCAAGTTGAGGAGCTTTATGAACATACACTTTCTTGCTATAATGTTGTAGTTGAGAGATTGCGAAAGTATGAAAGTAAATACTTTCATTGATTTTTTTTTGTATTATTGACAATTAAGATGATTTTTTTGTAATTCTATATGGATTTGGACATTTTATGTTTTATTGCAAATTAATGGATACATTCAATTTTTTTTTAATATTTAAAACTATTAAATTTGAGACGTTTTTATTGTTTTATTGAACACAATTTTAAAATAGAAGCGCATAATAATCAACGTAAATTTTATTTAGTATTCAAGTCTGTATAAAACATTTCGATGTATATAAAAATGATACTACGAATTATATCGATATTTTTATGCCTTATAAAAGAAGTAGAACAAGACAAGTTGTTTTTACTGCATAAACCCGATCTTTTATGTTAGCATTTGAGATAAAAAAAATGTATATTTATGGAAAATACATTGTATAGAATATCAGTTGTGGGTTACGTTATCCCAGTAATATTTTAACAATCGGATATAAATCAGTTAATTGACATTTAATTCATAAAAGTTTTTCGTTTTCAAAAAAACGGAATTTTTTTTAGGGCGTTATAATTTTTTGTAAGAAAATTTGTTATTAAACGTTTTAACATAATTTTGAGGATGAAACAAGTGAATTTGAGATCTTGGCCAATTTTTTGGGAACGAAAAACGTAAAGTCATTTTTTTCTAATAAATTATTTATCTTGCATCTTGAACGGCCGGTGGTAACGTTATTTCGCTGTCTTCTCGGTATAAGTCCGTAGATCCCTTAAAAAATTAAAATTTTTTAGGGCGGAGTTTAAAGCTTTAACATTAATATCTTTTTTAATATTGTAATGCATTTTAAGTAAGTCTGAATATTTTTGATCTTTCAAACTAAAAGGGACTGCTTTATTATTGCTTTAATACTTAATTTATTTTCCAATTGCTCATACAAACAGGTCAATATATTAATCTTAGGCTATACTTGTTTTAAAGATATCAGAAACTTACGAAATTTTCAAGGTTTTTAAACGTGGCGAAATAATCATAAGCAGGATCAATGCGAACGGCTTTAGGTCGAAAGATAATGAAACGAATAACCACGCAAAGGAATAAAAATGCTTCAATTATTGAAACGATGCTCATTCCTAGCCAAAGACCTGTTGCTCCACCTGCATCCGCAATAAAATTAATAATCTAAAAATATTTTGCATAATTTATTTTTTTTATATAATTAATAATAAAAAGTCGTTAAGAATGATAACATAAAGTTTAATGTTTACTTAATTTTTAAATTTAAAAATTTACTTTATATCCTTGATCTTCATTTTGAATTTGCATACAAATTGTATTGAAAAAAATGTCTACAATAAGTGTGTTTGA
>JANSTW010072049.1:0-10247 GCA_027564275.1 Diadocidia ferruginosa | reverse complement strand
GTTAGGGGATGTAAAAAGACTGCGATTGCTAAAGAAATCAGTTTAATTCGTTCATTTTTTCCATCAAAATCTGTTGAGTTTAAATTAAAAAAAAAATCCTCATGTATAGTCCACACTTTTTTTGTCTGTTTTCTGACTATTTTAGAATCCCAGGAATTTGTAAGGAAATCGTTAGGGGATGTAAAAAGACTGTGATTGCTATAGAAATCAATTTATTTCGTTCATTTTTTTCATCAAAATCTGTTGTTTTTAAATTTTGATAAAAATTCATTCTTTAGCTATATTTTTACAAAAAAAAAATTATAGTGGAGTATATGGAGAACACGAGTAGTTTACAATACTCCCCTTTTGGTATAAGTAGTCGTCATTAAAAACCATTGTGTCAGATAGAAAAAATATGAAAATGGTTCATATGTTCCTTTGGAATAAAAGACACGATAATGAAGTGTTGTGCATTAATTTTCAAAGCAAAACTGTGTACAACCTGGCTAGATCTTGTGTATTGTACGGGCATGTTTACAGACTGTGTGAGCTTTTAAATGTCTATATAATAATATTTTCACATTTAAATGGTATTTGGGAGTGTGAGAATTTATTATGTACCGAAGCTCTTTACCATAGTGATGTACACTATAATATGTACAATGTACGTAAAATGTGTTCATATATATAGTAAATTTTAGGGCTGGTTTGGTGAGATGATGATGGTATATAACAGCGAACTGGATATAGTGGTTTGGCGGTTGTTATTTAGCATATCGTTTATAGTAGATCTTTCCACTTCTGTATATATATCTCTATATTTATACATTTTATATAGGTGCACGCCTGGGTGCTAAAAGTTTATAGAGTGATACATTTATACAGTTATTTAGTGTTAAATTTATATACAGGGGGATTCATGGATGTGCGCAAAAAGGGAAGCGTCCAAATTTTCAGTGTATTCGGTGTATAATTATGTTATTAATGAATATATAATTCGTGTACAAGTTTTTATAATAATAATCGTACTTTGAATAAAAAAAGTCAATTTAATTAATTAAAAAATCGGACGATCATACAACGAATTTCATTTGGAAGTCTCGTATAATAGGTTCGCCATAAAATCACGCTTTCCAAAATACCGTCTCCCATAAATCTGTTTTTTTTATTTCGTTTCCCAAAATCCATTGTTGGTTATTTATTTATTTATTTATTTGGGTGAAGTATCACGTCTAGAGGTGTACATGTACAATATGTTTTAAAAGGAATAATATATTTGCTAGTGTACTAGGTTGATCCAGCAAGACGAACTAGACCACAATTAGCAAAAATAATGCCGGTTTGATACCACGTGAACGAGAACCTTGTAAACAAAATAAAAGTAAAGAAATTATACCCACTTTGTGGAATTAAGGAGACCCAGGAGCTCCCTGATTTCCGTGACAGTCAACTGAGCTAGGTCTGTAAGTATGTGATTTCCTAGAAAACGAAGTCTAGCCCTGCAAAGAGCGGGACAATCACAAAGAAAGTGTTCGATTGTCTTTGGTTATGTGGGATCCTTAATCTGGCCGCATGCAAAACGATGGTCCAGTATCCAGAGAGGAGAGAATCGCAACAAGTCTAGAAATATTCAAAAGCGACAGAGACACAAGTGCGTCTGTTCTCTTTTAGTTATACAAAGTTTAGGTCATCCTGGCCCTACGACAAGAGATAGTGTACTAAAAACGATGATATTGTTGCTAGGAGTGACTAAAAATTCTCATTTGGGATTAGTTAGTTCGGATCTGTTGGGTTCTGATCGGATGACTTAGGGTAATTTTTTTTAATAGTTATGGGTGTTGGCTGTAAAAACCTGCATTTTCTTCATATTAAAAACGGGATTACGAAAACGGGATTTATCAATTTCGAAAAAAAGACATTTCAGTAAAACTTTGTGAGCAATTATGAATCACCCTGTATAATGTATATTATTATATTTAGTATGTTCTATATAAACTTTATTTTTATATTTGAAAATTAATTCTCAACCTTTAGTGCCCGCATTCGGGTCACTGTAACTTTTCAATAAGTTTGTTTGAATTTAAATGAAATTGTTTAGAAACAGATTTTATTAAACTAAGGACACTATACTAAACTTAAAATGATTCACTGAATTTGACTTAATTTTGTTTTCAAAGTTTGTTTTCAATAAATTGCACGTGCCTATGCAATATCAATGCATATTTCGTGCAGTGTTTTTTTAATGTTTTATAAAGAAATAAGGTTTGAGAACTACTGTCTTAGAGTAGGTGTCTTATATAATAATAATAATATATAGGAAAATATATATACAGTGCGGCACCAACAGGCTTTTATTATATGTTATATAAATAGTAGTCACATGCCGCCGCCACATTAACGCAATGTCATTTTATATGTTGTGCTATATGGCACGGTGCATATGTTATTAGATGACATTTAGTTACATATACTTTAAAAGTTTATATAGTGTTGCAGTATATATAGTATACCGTTATATATTATATAGTATATAAAGTTCATAATTATTTTCAAATAAAATTATCTAGACTAGTATACAGAATGCCACAGAGAATTAGGATCGTTTGACCGTTTTCATCCTCATAAATGATCGTTTTATTTTTTACAAATTTATTTTATTCAAAAATTTTGTAAGAATCCGTTTTAGTTTTTTATAACAATAAAGTTTGCGTGTTTTCCAAAAAAAGCTTTTAATTTTTCAAAAATGGTATCATCATATATTTTTAAATATTGTTGTTGAATGCGGAGATGTATGTATGTCGAAAGTCCAATTGAGACTTTAAAAAATGTATATACTTAGCAATGCATCAACTTATTGCAATAAGGCACAGAAAAAAAGAATTAACTCTATCCCGAGTGGAAGGCATTATATTGTCTGTAAAAAGAATAGTAATGAATAATGATCTGATCTGAAAATTAAGGAAGTTGCTTCCATGATATCACACTTAGTCTATCTCTTACAGATATTTTTTTGCAATTCTTCACATGGAATGCATTTTTCTAGTAAAATGAAAATAATAAATTTAAAAAGTTTAGAGTTACGAACCTATTGTAACTTTTTAAAGTTATTATTTTCGAAGATATATATTGATATTATTTTTTAGCTTGCATGGATATTCTATATTCTATATACCTATATAAAATATATATAAAATATACATATCTATTATTATAGATACAATTCACAGTAGAAATATTTTATGAAGTGACATATATAATATTTATATAATAACCATATATATGTATATATAATATCATCGTTGAATCAATATATATATACATATATACTTTATTTGATTTCTATATAGATAATATAGATATACAGTTCATAAATAGAAATATTTCGTATAAATTTAGATATATTGAAACTTATAGTGAATATAACATCCTCAACGATATAACTCTACCTAGGTATGTATGGTTATATGATAACATGAACATGTCAAACAAAATCTATATCTGCAATCTGACCATTATATAGATAGATGGACAAGAAGCAAACTATGTCTGTATATATAGAAATGAATATTATCAACGTATAAATTCCTATAATATCAACTATGAAATCTAAATCCCTATTAATTCCTTTATAATATATATATATATATAATAAAATACAGGGTAATACAGTGTTACAGACATCATATTGTCTTTTTATAGATTAAATTAATTTTCTTAAAATTAATGTTAATTAGTAATACGTTATCCTTATCATTATACCTATATACTAAATGCAACCAAAATATCTTAAATATATTAGTTATATAGTTTTTACTGTTACCATTTTTTTGGAAAAACATTACCGCCTTTTGTTAATATCGGCCAGTGTGAACAATATGTCGAGTCCATCATCATCATTTTTGTTTTTTTTTTAAGTCAAGATAAAGAAGAACAAAGATACAAAAATGTATATAAACACGAATAAACAAAGAAACCAAATATTTGCCATAAATCTGACTTTTGACTTTTTATAGCAAAAAAAACGTTGCTATATGTTTCAATATATATACACACGAATGGAACAAGTAACGTTTGTTGCTATAAAAAAGTAAATCTTTTTTATAGCAAACATTTTGTTTCATTCGTGTTAATACACTTTCTAATCTTTGTTATCATTCATCTTGACTTTTTTTAACAAGATTAAGTTAGAGTTGCATGTACTATTGTGTTCTTTAAAAAAATACAAAATAAAGGTGAACATTTTTTTTTAAATACGAATGATACAAAGCAGAAAAATGTTTGCTATAAAAAATATTTTCTTTTTTATAGCAAAAAAATTTTTTTTACTATAATAATCAAATACAAAAAATAGAAAACATAAAAAAAAATTATTTCATACAAAAAAAAATACCCCGAAAGGGCGAAAGATATGCCATATGGCATCACTCGTTTTGAAAATTTAATATCTACATATCAGTGCCGGCGTGAGATTTAAGGCATGGGAAGCAATACTCAAAATTGTTGTTTACAGTATACGCTATGGACTTGAGAAATCTGCAATATAAATTATTTCCTATTTGTCTCTTTGCTTTCAATCTTTTATATAATTTTAATATAAGCTAAAATTTCCTATGAAGAATTGACAGATTACATTGGTAAAGAGTCATAAATGATTGGAAGCAAATAGACCTATAACCATAAGTTTCCTTCTTATACAATAGTTTGATTTTTGTATAAAGCAAGTGGTTGCAAATCGATCGTTAGTATATGTGTTAGGTTTTTTTTCACCTATGGAAAGCAATGCTTCTATGGAATATTCGGCACTGCTACATAAGTACATAAGTACATAGTAAGTACTACATAGTGAGTAAAAATTTAATTTGGTATTTGCCTTATTTTATATATTTATCTTATTGTCTCACCTAAGGACTAAACATTCAGATACATTTTTTCAAGAAATAATAAATAAATTGGTGTAACTTTTTTATGATTTTCATTTTCGCCAAATTTCTGATGTATGTTTTTTACATTAACATTTAAACGTTGTATCTTTGATACGACTGCAAAAGATAATGAATTCAATTTAGCACATATGATAGTGAAAAACATTGACTACACAATAGCTTTAAAGCTATGACCATAAACTAAGTTTAATTTATTTGTGAGGATTTTTTTCCTCGATCAGTGCTAGATGATGCCATATGGCATCCGCGCGGTATAGGGTTAAGTTAGAATTTCAAGTAACGGTACCTTTACATATATGCAACGGTATTTTTAGCATAATATTTATTTGCATGTGTGATAACTACTATTCGGAGTCATCTTCACAATAACTTAAATATTTTATATTGATCTCAATAAAAATGTCTGTTATATTCATTAGATTGACTTAAGAAAATATTTGTAATCTCATTTTCTTTTCTATAATAATAAATTTTATTATTCTTACGTGGGACACTCTATATATGTGACTACAATATCGAGTCATATTTATATCCTATCGTTTGTATATATTTTTATACATCTTCCACAACACTTGTGTTGATATACAATATATATTATGGGTTCAAGCTATATACCTCGCATCACTTATACTATATATATATATATATTATATAGATCAGACCATTTTCGCCTCATGTTCAACAATATTATAGAAAATATATTTCCAAACCCATATAATGTGCTCGCTTGTCTAAGCTTTCCTATTTTCTATGTACTTTACAAAATACACTTTAATGTGATTCAGCTAGTAGAAAACTTCTCATGCCAAACACAAAATATTATATATTCTTGCCCGTTGGCACTTGAATTTCTATCGTTGCTGCTTCTGCTGCTTGCTACTACTACCACTACTACTACTGAGTGTAGCTTCTGGTGTTCTCTGAACCCTACACTGTTTAAGTCTCATACCATTAAGTATCTATGTATATACGTTTATGCCATAACAAATATTTCTAAGCCACAGCCAACCATACCACCCTTTAGCTATATCCTTCTGTGTAATTATAGAAGGGAGTCTGTATTTTAACATTGACATTGGCTTTGATTTTTTTTTGGTCACCAAATCTCAACAAGAATGTAATATTGTTTTACCATTTTGTATAATAACTTCCATCTGTAAAGTATATCATCATCAAATTCTCTATAGTTTTCATGAAATTTCAAAAAATTGTATTAAAATTATTGTTTCCATTTTTTATTACTGAAACTAGCAGCTTTGTGCTAGTGTTAGTTTGTTCAATTACGGTTGGCCATTAGTATCGATGTTTTGATTGGTTGGAACCACTCCATATAAAAATTAAAATTCGCTATACAAAAATTCAATTCAAAAGTTCAAAAAACTACCAAATTTGGTCCAAAAACAGTCAAAAACTCGGTTTTCCCATTATCAAACTTTTTAGGACTTTGAGATAGTTACTAATGCCAAAAATAATCAATAAAAACCATAGTCGATTTGTTACAATATTTTGCACAACTTGGCCTAGTGTATAATCCATAATGTATTTAATAGAATTGGGTAGTACGTACTATACGTAGTACCGAAATTAAACAAGAATATCTAAATACCTATATTTGAGTCCCAAATTTAAACAAAACACACAATTATTGAAATTGTATGGTGAATAATATTGTACCACCACTTTTTAAGTACGATCAACACAAAAAAGGGCAAAAAAAAAATGAAAACTTTAAAAAACCGTGAAATTTACGATTCTGTGAATTGCCATATCTCAAAATCTATATATAAAAAATCACAAAAAGTGAAGTTAACCAAAGTTATTGGAAATTGTATATCCTATATAACTTATGCATTGAACCCAAATTTGTCTTTATTACAGTTTTCGCGATGTGGTCTGAAAAATAAAAAACTACCAAATTTCGGGCAAAAACCAACCCAAAAACAATGTTCCCGCCCATTAATCTTTTGAGACTTTTCCTTATTATCCTATAGAACCCAACTTTTTCATCTTTCCCATACAAGCCAAATTAACTTTCCTCCACTAATAGTTATAATATAATTTTAAGACAAGCAGCCAGCCTATATAACTCTGCCTGAAAAAAGTCGCCTCATTTCTCGAGATTGCAGTTTATGGAATAGATGACAGAAATGTCTATTAGTCGGTGTTTAATTTATAACAATATAAAAATTCCTAAAAACTAAAAAAAATTAACTCTACTGATGATGCGACTTAGGTTCCGAAACGAATATTAAGTATTTGGAATACACTGCAATGCTACATAAAAAAATCATTTTTCTTAAACAGATAAAAAGTATTCTATTATGTGAACAATAAAATGTCTGCTGGCTGTTTTGTGCCATTCCATCGCAGGTATATTTTATTAAACGCGAGGAAAAAATAACAATGCTTGCTTGGCACCCCTTGGATTGTGTGTCGACGATTTGGTGAGCGTGCCAAATACAAGCAGCGCGTGCTAAAGTTTGTTATATATTCGAATAATATATATTTCTTGTCTACACAATATCGCAACCTATATAACGACCCCAAAACATTCTCCATTTTAGCTATATAGATATATATATTGTATACGTACAAATTCCAACCATTCCTTTAAGCCAGAAATCCTCAAGTTACACCATATTATACAGTGCGTTCTTTGTATATGCCAAGCCAAGCACATCACATACATAGGGTGGATGTCACTTTTTAAATATGTGAATCGTTCAAAAAGCTCAAAACTATATATAGAATGTTTGGTCGGTGTCACAGGAAAATCGCCTATGTCAGTTTTAGAAAATAGTCATACATGTGTATCACTTGACTCGTCTAATGATGGAACGTAGGTGCTGGGTTTACTCCATTACTTATTTGTTTAAAAAACAAATTTTTGAGGCCGGACGAAGAAAGGAACGCTTTGCTCTGGCCAACCCATTAATTTATTTGAGAAAAGCTTTGCTTTGAATCTTAAACTCTATATCCTCTCGATATCTAACACTTAAGTTACAAAATCGCGCATCTTATCGTTATATTATTGATATCATCTAGATATAGAAAAAATATTTATTTATATCGTTACGATATCATATATTTATATGTTAGATATCTAAACAATAAAGATATCCAATGAATATCTTATCAATACCATGTATCTCTATCTTATAGATGTGTTTTTACTAAGCGATCCGATAAACAAATGTTATAATATATGTGCCTACAGTCGATAATATTACAGATATCTTTTAACGTAGCTCGATATCTATTATTTATAACACAGATAAAAAATGCTGTGCGGGATATTACCGAAAAAACCTAAAACTACACATTTGAAGGTTCACAGAAGTAAATATTAAATTAAATTTAAATTTTTTACTTCGTAGAACATAGGAAAAGGTACAAAAAGTTGCTTCTATTTATTTTTAATAAAATTAACTTTAATTAGTTCTATAAATGAAGAAATCTTACTTTTTCGGAATTATTTTAATCAAAGATATGATTTGATGCAAATTGCAATTATTGTATTAAGAAGATATTAACTGATAAATGTTTTAATTTCTTTTTCGAGTTAAAATCATCTGAAAAAAATGTTTTTGACATACCTATATTGAAGCAAGCAAACGCTATAAAAGAAGATATTCATCTATTCGTATACAAATTTCGTGAATATTGCTGCCTGCGCTGGGTAGTCAGCATGGAGGTGGAGCAGTGGTTGGCGGCTTTGTCCTCAGGAGGTTGTGGGTTTGAGGCTCAGTAAAGGGCTAAAAAAAATCGAAACTGTACTATATCAGCTTTCATTTCCGGGTGTTTATTATAAAGCTATTGCAGTGGTTCGGAAGTCACTTAAAACCGTTGGTTCGCCTAAATGATACTAGTATAGATATAGGGTTCCTCATTTATTGTAAAACCCGCCGCTCTGATCAGTGCGATTTTTTGACGACACTCCACACATGGCTGTCAATGAAAACCATGGCATCAGATATAAGAAAGGGTAAAATGGTCCCTATGCTCTCTCGCTTTGGAGTGCGCTGATGATGGGTAACTCTGGAAAAAAATATTGTCAGGACTTTTAAAATATATAGAATTATATGATTTTTTGTTGGTTGCTGGTGCGGTACTCGATTTATATCACAGAAAAACCCCCTATTATATAATATATGCATGCAATATAATTTATGTTCAGAAGTTTAATAGCATAATTAGTCAGTTGCGCGAAATAAAAAGGAAAAATATTGTAGAAGCGACAAAAAAACGAGAAACTTTTCTGTATGTCAATTGTATATATATTTCACGCCAGCTCTTGGGTTCTGCTAAATTAGATGTGAATATAATAATAAAAGCAAAAAAATATGCAAAAAGGGATTGGTGAAAAATTATATTTTCGGTTTTTATTAAAAATTATACAGAACACAAAAAAATGCAACAATTATTGCGTAGATATTTTTTTGGGGGGAATTTAAGTATAACACACAAGGTCTAGCCATACCATCACACAATTAATTTATCTTTATGTGAATTTTAAAAAATTGCTTGCGTTATACATGTCATTGCCATGATTTTGGTTCTTTACTCCGAAGCGAGGAAGCATAGATTTTTTGTTATCATACTAGAAATCTTTAGAGAATGTCAATACACTGCGATTAATGGAGAAGGCAATTGAATTCATTACTTTTCCATTAAAGTCGGTCGATTTTAGATGTTTGCGGAAGAAATTTCTATGCTGATTTGTTTTTTGTTTGCCTGTGTCCTGCCACAAATATTTTAGAATTCAAGGAATTCGATTAGAAATCGTTAGAGTTTCCCAGATCACTACGTTCATTTTTTCATCAAAATCTGTAGATTTTAGATTGTGGAAAAAATTTTTATGCTGTGCATATTTAATAAAAATATTAATTAATTTTGCGAAATGTTTTGTATCCTTTGTAGGCGTTCGCAGTAATAAAACATAAAAAAACTTATTTAAAAATTAAGGAACAGGCTAATCGATCAACTAAAAGTGAATATTTTTGCAATATTGTGTGGCTTATATTTTGCTGTGCAAGCATACATAAGGGATCTACTTCTTTTATTTATTTGTTATATTATACGAATTTTCCACATTGAGCTTTCGAGACGATCGTTATGTACTCGCATAAATGCGTTATAGGATTGTGTATACGTATAATAATATTATTATCATGATGAAAAGAAGGCCTATATAGGAGAAAACCCACATTATTTTTCAATTAAAAATAAATTTATAATAATGAACATTTGGCTTTTATTTGGAAATAAGCTCATATACGCATATATATATACTTTTTTTTTAATTTAAGTAAATTTTTCAAA
>JANSTW010072038.1:0-10247 GCA_027564275.1 Diadocidia ferruginosa | reverse complement strand
ATGGCTAGTGCAAGTTGCTGACAACACTCCACCTTTGATATAGTCGTCAATGAAAACCATGGTATCAGATAGAAAAAGTGTAAAAATGATCCCTATGCTCCCTCGCTTTGGAGTAAAGGACACGAGGATGATGTGAGAGCATATAGGGACCATTTTAATCTTTTTTCTATCTGATACCATTGTTTAAAATTGTTATATCCTTATAAATAATCTCATACATACTGTATAGGAATCTATACATGATTACATTATTATTAATTTAATTTTAAATCCTTGCATCAGACACCTTCCAAAATTTATTTCAATTATTTTAAATCCTAAAAAATTTCATTGTACGTTATTTTAATTATCATAAATATAAATTCATAATTTCAATAATTTCTTAAAAAAAATCCATATTATGTCGCTTAATATTAAATTAATTTTATATGAAATTTCATAAAATAATTTATAATTTAATTATTTTAAATAATATGAAATATTAAAAAATCCAAGATTTCATTAAATTCTTTAAGTTTGACTTATATTATTTGAAAACGCCATAAATTAATTTTCAATATTTCAAATACTTTGAAATTGCATAATAGAACCATTATTTCATTTTTTTTTATTTTTATATAAAATGTAAGTTAAAAAAAAATCCACGCACTCATCTAAATTATTTTTTTCAAAAAATTTCATGACTAAATAAAAATATTTAAATATTAAATTATGAAATTTGCTGAAAAACTCAATGAAATTTTTTAATTTAAATGCAAAATCTTCTAGAAGATTAATAGGAAAAGTTAATTAATTAAGTCATGGTTTTTATTGAAATTTCGTAGAATTAATTAATAATACAATTTTCAACTGAATTATACATTTTTCTTGTAAACTTTCATTGAAATAAAATATTTAATTTTTAATTTTAATAACAATTTCAAAAATGCGGTATAATTCTAATGAACTTGAAATAATATTTCATCAAATCTTTAAAATTTTATAAGAATTTTGTAGAAAACTGCTAAATGGAAGGAAAAAATAGATATGTATATCGACTGAAGCTCCTGTATGTGAAATAGTTGAAGATAAAGGCGGCAAACCGTGTTCATTCTTTTCCTGTTCCAGCTTCAACCGCAAGCTTCTTTAGATAAAATAACTATAAGTGCTGCAGAGTAGAGGGCCTGGATTGTGTTTCTTGAGAGTGGCTAAGTATGTCGATGATTTTGATTGGCTTACGCAACCGGTACAAAAATTCAAATTCTTTGGTTGAAAAACATATATATGTATGTGTAGGTACTATAATAAAGTTTCGTATAATAAAAACTTTATTATTTCATTTTGAATAGTTTTCATGAAATGTAGCGAGACTTTATGTAAGTGAGTTTTGATCAATTGCGAGCGGCCAAGTCGAAAAATTTACAACAAATATTTTTATATGAAATGTTCCTAACAACACCAACCAAATTGAATTTTTATATTGAGTGGTACAAACCAATAAAAAACATCGACACTGTTGACCATTCGAAATTGAACAAACCAACATTACCATAAAGGTTCACGAATGAAATGTTTTAAAAATGTATTTTGTTCTTTTGAAAAACTTCGTTTACGTATAAATGTATTACAAACGAATTTGCAAAAATATTTACAAAACGGAAATGGTTTTATTTTATTCCGCGTAAAAAAACCATACAAATGTTATTATTAATGACTATCAAATAATTTCCCACTTCCCAGTAATTTTTATTGTGTAATGTACGTTCCAAAAAAGCA
The DNA here is from genome assembly GCA_027564275.1 of Diadocidia ferruginosa. Taxonomy (NCBI): domain Eukaryota; kingdom Metazoa; phylum Arthropoda; class Insecta; order Diptera; family Diadocidiidae; genus Diadocidia; species Diadocidia ferruginosa. The sequence continues at coordinate 8,492 of JANSTW010072038.1, read as the reverse complement.
ACCTTGTACAATGTACACAAAGTACAAATTCTGTGCCACTCAAAGTGTGCGACATCTGGATATTTTTTAGTGTACTCACGCGGTAGTGAATATTTGTAGGCAAATCGTTTGTTTATGTATTGGTTTGTGTCTGACGCGCACTAAGAAACTAACGCCACCTAGCTGGATGTGCATTGGCGAATTGGTTTATCAATATTTTTGAGTATTTTTTGCTCAATAATTGGATTACTTTATTGAATACTATGAGTGATTTGCGCTTCATAATTTTAAAAGTTTTTCGCTCAATAATTGTATTTCTTTCATTTACTTTGTATGATTTTCGCTAAATAATTTTGAGTATTTTTGGCTCACTAATTGGATTATTTTCATTAACTTTGGTGCTTTTTGCTCAATATTTTTGAAACGTTTTTTCTCAATCATTCGAATATTTTCAATTATTTTAATTAATTTGCGCTCAATAGTTTTGAGTATATAAAGCTAAAAATTGGATTATTTGTCAACTTTGAGTAATTAGCATTCAGTGATTTTAAGTTTTTCGCTCAATAAATTTATTTTTATATTTTTACGTATTGTTAATCATGTAGAAGCGACGCTTTGACAAATGTTTTGCTGGATTGTAAAATTTTTGAAGTTATAAGTCTTGAGTCTTTTGAAAAGTGGAAATCTTTCGGAAAAATTCATCCAAATTCTGGTCAACAACGCAACCACAACTGGCAAACAAAATTTGGCGCATATAAAGCGAACTTATGTTAGCTGAATCCGAGATAGAAATATCGTTCACTTTCATATAAAAGCACAAAGTGATAGTGCCTCTTTCGTTTTAGCGAGGGGAAAATCATCTCATTCTAATTTTAACAAATTTTACGACTTTTCTCTAGTAAAAGTTAGAAGTAATAGAATATACTATAGAGTAGCGACAATACGCAATTTCGTGAAAAATAAGCCCCAGAAATTTTGTACAGAAAACAACAACAATTTGAGTTGAATAATACGAAAATAAGCCACAACTATAGTACTTCTATTTTTACTATGAAAATAATTTATTGTCGCAACTCATTCTGCTAGTACTTCTAGTACTACTAATTGATCTAAAAATAGAAATAATTATTTTCGGTTCCAAAGACCAATTATATGTGACGCAGTACTACCTACCGATTTTAACTACCAGTGACATTGCACGATTTATCCATATGACTAATTTCTGTCCATTATTAACGATTCTCGTCTGATCCAACAGGGTCGATTGGATGCGGTAACTGCTCACCTCCAACATTTCCCAATCTTTCTGTGACATTGCGTGCACATTTACCGAATCCAGTGTAACGCAATCCTGAACCAATGAACATTTTACCAATGAACCTTCTTTTAGACCTTGAAATAAAAAAAAAACATTACAAAGCTAAATTTATTATCTCTACTTAACGTATAAGTTGTCCTCATCAATTATTATCAAATTTCTCGTTAGATGCGCGAAGCAACAACAACAAAAAACAACAACAAAAATATTGCAAAAAAAGTATTTTTAGAAAATTAAAAATAAATATAGAAAATTAGAAGATTTTTTTCAATTTATAAGAAAAATGTGTGAACAAATAATATAAATTTCGCATAAAAATTACAAACCAATTGCTTTGGCTACACTTGAGTTTATGCCAATTTCCGTGTCGCTAATGTTACTTGCATACGGTGCCCAAAAAACATGATGAACATCGCTGTTGTAGCTGAGACTGAGGCAACCGTTTTCCTAAATTTCATTTTTTGTTGTTAGGAAATAAAGAAAAATTGTTTTAATTGTGTTAAACAAAGAGTTTTTTATTCATTAGGCAAAGGAACTTCGCATATCAACTGCGGTTATTATAGCTAGACATAATAAGAGCAAATTTTGAGGTTATGTAATTTCTAATATTTTTCATTTCGATACTTACATATGACTGAACCGTCCGAAAATAACTATCAGGCAATAAAACGGAATTATTTTTTATTGGTTTATAAACTACAAATAAGTTACGTTGGAACATTTTCAAATTAACAAAAAAATTATTTGTTGGAATTTTCCTCTCAAATTCTGTGAAATAATTCCGTAAAATTCCACAAAAAGCAGCAAAACTGCAAAACCAAAATAAATAAAATGAGAAAGTTCACAATAGTATTTCTAGGTAGTAATTGCGACGCACAGTTCCCAATATAATTTTAAGAAAGTATGCAGCCAATGCTATATATTTAGTATTTTACCTTCAGTGTTGACATTGTGCATATTTTTTTTTAGCATAATAACAATCCCTTGACAATAAGTCGACTCATATACACAATTTCGCATAGAATTCATTATAGTATTAAATTGCTTCCAAAAAATTATTTTTCAAAACAAATGTCTTGCCAGCCATCGCATGTAGTCGTAGAGAAAATGATTTTTTTATTCAGAACTACGCTAGGATATAAAATAATTATATTTTTTCAGTTGACGTAACCTCTCCCATCTCACCATAACTATATTTATCAAAGCGATCTAGATATAATACTTACCTAGATATAGTACTTACCATTTAATAAAATTATATTTTTGTGCAATTTAATATGCATCCCACAAAAATACAATCATATAATAGGGCTAACAACAGATGACAGTTCAATTAGCATTTCGGCTTGTATTATATCTGGATCGCTTTGAATTTATATCATTTATTTTTCTCATTCATCTGCACAAACGCCGCATCATTACAGTGTTCACCCCAAATTTTTTTTAAATTGTCGAAAACGGCAATTTCTGCTCTCAATTCGAGTTTGATTGTTCCGATTTTTAGGCTATGGTAAATTTAGACTTTTCTTAAGGGCATTGAATTGGGCGATTTTCAAAATTTTGACTGGAAGTGGTAAAAATTAGCAGTTTTTTTATCTCTGCAACTAAATCGTAATGTATTTTGCCTGTATAAAAATGTTTTAACAATTTTTAAAATTTTTATTTTTATTTTATTTATTTATACATTAACATAAAATTCTTCCAAATATTTTGATTGAAGAAATAATCGCAAAGATTTTTAAACAAATTTAAGTTATAAATAATTCTTAGAGACTCTGGTAACTCAATATAAGATAATAATGAACTACCAACTACACTGTTACAACCATAATTACTATAGCACGAATATTACCGTACTGTCGTAATTTCATATGCTTTAACGAATACAGGGTAAAATACAGGGAATAAAGTACGCAGCCATTTTTAGGTTCAACAATCTTTAAGAATACAGGAAAATAAAGGGAATAAAGTACGCAGCCATTTTTTAGGTTCAGTTCAACAATCCTTAAAAAAATACAAGTGAAGACAAAAAAATCGCCCTAAATTTAGCATTTATTTTACTTTCCGAAATTGGCAACACTCATTATTATCTCGCGCATACTACAGCAGCTGCTACGAGACGCGACATATCTTGTTGCGAAATAAAAGTTCGTTGATACAATTTTTTTATTTTTTCATCATAAATATTAATGATTGCTCAAATTATTAGTTCTTAAAATTATAATCGATAATCTCATCAGATAAATAAATAAGCTTCGCAGGGCAATCAAATAAAAAGAAGAAAAAAAGATTAAGTACTGCAGAATTGATAGGTTTTTGGTAACCGGCAGGCATATCCAACTGACGATATACCGCAATATTTAACATACCATACTATTTTATAAATTAATGTTTAATGAATACTTAATTTCAGCTAACAAAAGTAAAAAAGAAATGTCTTTATCCAAGTCTTCAAATCTGGTATCTGCGGCAGACCGCAGTTTTCCGCCGTGGGTTCAGTGTAATTATTGCGGAAAATATACCGAAAACAAAATGACAATTTTTTCGTGTTCGCACATCTTCTGTGATAAATGCTTGATAAAAAGTAAGTAGCTATATTTTGTTTTATAATAATTAAAAGCAATCAATTTAATCAAATTATCCAGTCAAAGAATTGAATAAGCCGGCAACAATGTGCCCATTTTGCAAGAAAGTCGTTTCGGAAAAAATGCTGTCGCCAAATGTGAGTATTTTCTCTTTAGGCTAAACTACACTTTAGCGCTTGTAGTCCCAGGCCCTAACGGACCCTCATCCCGAAGGGGGGCCTTCCCAGACTTCGAAAATCACTATAACTCGGGGCACTCTTTCCCCGCTTGGACGGGGTAGGGGGTCAAAGTTAGGTCAACATTTCAGAAAACAATTTATTTTAAGGGGGGTTTTGGGAGGAGGGTAAAGAGTGTATGGTATCAAATAAAAGGTATTACAAATACCTATCATTTAAAAACAAGTTGGCACAAATCCAATACTCCGTGTAGGAAAAAAAACTGTTATTCATATATTTGTTTGTAGGGGGGAGGGCGGAGGCGAGATAAACAATTTTGGTGGGTGTCAAATGAAAGGTAGAAAGTTGGAGCAGTTAGCCATATAAGTTTTTGAACCGTCATTTTATTGTGCCGGGTGTAGCCTGTGTCGGAAGTATTTAATTAAAAAAAATATATTTTCCTTCTAAAAAATAATTTTACATGGAAATGAGGGGACCTGAATTAAATTTTTTAATCTCTTTTCTCATCACCCATGAGGTAAGCTAACGATGCGGAAGAGGGGGGCCTTTTGCGACTCCTAGCAGGGGGTGCGGACTGCGGGGATTGGTAGCACCTGGCTAAGAAAATTAACACAACGTAGGCAGTTTGGGGCGGTAGCCCCCTGATAAGGAGAAAAAGTAGAACTGCATTTTTTGATATTTTTTTTGACTCTGCCCCTTTAATGTGCTGTTTGTTTTTCATACGATTTAAATATTTTGTGGCTAATTGCTCCAAGTGTCTACCTTCCATTTGACACCCACTAACATGTTGTATTTTGTATCTCCACCCCTCCCCTTCCCCCCCTACGCAAACAAATATATGGAAACAGTTTTTTGCCCTTCCCACCTACACGGATTGTTAGATTTGCCCCAACTTTTTTAATGGTAGGTATTTGTATTACCTATTATTTGATACCATACACCCTTTACCCTCCTCTCAAAATAATATAAATTTGTTTGAAATATTGACCAAACTTTGACACCCCCTTCCGGTCCAAAGGGGAGAACGCCAAGAATTATAGTGGTTTTCGATGTCTGGGAGGCCCCCTTTTCGTAGGGGGGAGGGTCCGTTAGGGCCTGGGTGTGCGCTCCAAACATTTTTTTTACCGTTTTAAATATTTTTAGCTGAGCAAAAATATGCTTAAACTTTTCGACGCCAAGAATACGGTAAGTTGTGGTGACATCGGAATGGTCTTTACCTTTCAAAATTTGCACGCTTCAAACTTACACAAAAAAATCCTAAAAAAGGTAAGACTTGCGGGTCGCACCTCTATAATTAAATTAACCAAAAATGTTATTATTTCTTTCAAAGACTTTAGCCAACGAAAAAATAAAAAAATCTATTGAAAATTCCAAAAAAAAATGTGAAGCGATGGAAAAACAATTATCCGAAATGTCCACTTACTACGAAGCAAAAAAGTTTCAGTATCGTAAAGTAAGTATATTAGGGGCAGTAAGTATAAGCGATATATTAAATATATATTCTCTTTGTTGAGGTGTCATCATCATCGTGTCCTTTCAAAGGACCATTTTACCTTTTTTTTTCTATCTGATACCATAGTTTTCATGGACGACTATATCAAAGGTGGAGTGTTGTCAGCAACTCGCACTAGCCATAATTTGGTGATTAGTGGACGGTTTTTTACACTATATGAGGAACCCTATCAGTTGGTATCATATAGACGGACCAACGGCTTTAGATGACTTCCGAACCACTGCGATCGCTTTTTTCTTATTCGAAAAACACATGCGATTGAAATGTGATAGTCTAGTTTTGAAATTTTTTTTGACCCTGTCGAGTCTCGAACCCGCAATCTCTTGAACTCAAAGCCGTGACGCTACTCACCATAAATAAGTCTTTCGCCTTTTTTGTTGAAGTGTGCGAGTCGCCAATTTGTCCTCATCGCTATGAAACTTTATCGTATAGGAACTAAATTAAGTCCATTGTATTTTGATCGCCTCTATACGCCTATATTTATACTACCGTACAATAACTATAACAAGTTAGGTCCTTTTGTCGTTAGATTAATTTTTGAATTTTACTTCAAATTCTCTATCTTTCTCTATAATCAGTTTGTCTGTAAGGTGTTCTAATCATATAATTTATTTGTCCTTTACTCCTCCATTTACACGGCAGTATATTTGGCAACTACCATTGCACACTATTTCTTGCCGATCTTTACCCCCAGATTATTTATAGCTTCGCCCGCAATGATATGTCGGCCAGATTACTTTGTGGGTTCCACTCAAGCGCTACCCTCGCTATGTCCAAAAATACTCGGTTGTCGCATGTCCAATCTAGTTACAATTTTTGACTTATCATTGCATTTAATGCTCCACAGATACTAATTTGATATACTTTAACGTCTAAATAAAATATTTTCAGAATTCGCCTCAAATATTAATTAATTGCCAATGAATTACTTTCACATCAATGTTAATTGCTAACAAAAAATTGCGAGGGCGTCAATTATATTAACCCTTATGCAAATATTTTTTGGGAATTTTTAAAATTAAATACCGAAAAACTGCTTAAAATTAGTCCCTCGACCCTGGACATACACTCTTTGTACAAACATTTTTGAACAGTTTTCTGTTTTATGAAATGGGAATTATATACTTTCTAATAGATTCACCAGGAAAGAGCTTTTAATAATGTACAGGACACAGGTTGATGCTATATAAAGCGCTCTTTAAACCTTTAACCTTGCTCCGAGTTTGATTGACTGGATTGTTTTGCTTCTAAAATCCAGTATCATTTAGGCGGCGTTAAGTGGTTTTAAAATCATTAAGAAAATTAGCAGGGGTACTCCTCAAGGTGGAGTACTCTCCCCTTTACTATGGTTTGTGGTCTTTGACAAACTACCTCGAATATTGATATCAACGGCGTTTGAATTCTGCCTATCCACCATTAGCGATATTATAGGTAGGGCGTTGGAGCGTGTTAACAAATGGGCTATTGATTGCGGACTATCTGTCAACCACAAATATCGTTATAAAATTCAAAAGTATCTTCAAAAACATTTAATGTTGGTAAAAATATGAAATATTTATCATATAGGAACAGGCTAATCGGTCAACGAAAAGTGAATATTTTTGCAATATTATGTTGACCGATTAGCCTGTTCCTAAATTTTAAATTTGGTACAATATTTTACGAATGATTTATGTTTCCCTATTAGAAATTAAATGTAGTAAAACAGAAAAAAGAAGCTGCTGCTTCTGCGAAGAAAGATCCCGTATTTAAGGTGCCCACTCCTGTATCGTCACAACGAAAAATTCCATTTATTACACCGGCTTTCGTATATGTAAATAATGATCGCCTCTCAACTAAGAGTAGTAGTTCATCAGAGTCTACTCTTGTGTAAGATAAATGCAATATATCATATTGAACTATTATCTGCAATTAACGTAAACAATCTTTAGGTCAAGTGTAGGAAAGCTAATATCTTCTCCGCAATCACAATTACGACAAATCCAAAAACAAAAACTTGAGTTTAAACAAAGACAACAGCAACAACAACGTCACTTGCAAAAACATCAACAATCACAACAACAACGACAGTCGCAAGAACAAGTTCCACTGCAGAAACAACAACAACTGCAACAACAACGAAAATTGCAACAACAACGACAGTTGCAAGAACAAGTTCTACTGCAGCAACAACAACAACTGCAACAACAACGACAGTCGCAAGAACAAGTTCCACTGCAGCAACAACAACAACGACAGTCGCAAGAACAAGTTCCACTGCAGCAACAACAACAACTGCAACAACAACGAAAATTGCAACAGCAACGTCAATTGCAACAACAACAACAGTCGCAAGAACAAGTTCCACTGCAGCTACAACAACAACTGCAACAACAACGAAAATTGCAACAACTAAAGCTAATATCTTCTCCGCAATCACAATTACGACAAATCCAAATCCAAAAACAAAAACTTGAGTTTAAACAAAGACAACAGCAACAACAACGTCACTTGCAAAAACAACAACAATCACAACAACAACGTCAATTGCAACAACAACGACAATCGCAACAACAAGTTCCACTGCAGCAACAACAACAACAACGAAAATTGCAACAACAAGTTCAATTGCAGCAACAACGACAATCGCAACAACAAGTTCCACTGCAGCAACAACAACAACAAAAATTGCAACAACAAGCTCAATTACAGCAACAACGACAATCGCAACAACAAGTTCCACTGCAGCAACAACAACAACAAAAATTGCAACAACAAGCTCAATTACAGCAACAACGACAATCGCAACAACAAGTTCCACTGCAGCAACAACAACAACAAAAATTGCAACAACAAGCTCAATTACAGCAACAACGACAATCGCAACAACAAGTTCCACTGCAGCAACAACAACAACAAAAATTGCAACAACAAGCTCAATT
>JANSTW010072027.1:0-10249 GCA_027564275.1 Diadocidia ferruginosa | reverse complement strand
ACTTGCCGTTCCAATGACATCACAAAATCTTTCTATGTATTTTTTGCGCACACCTATTCTACTCTATACACCTTGACGCCTCCTAATGTTTTTGTCTAAAAGAAAAAAAAATAATTTTTGTAGTGTAAATTAGGCAATAAAATCTATTTTTTGAAACTGACATACTTAGTTCTAAAAACAAATTTTAATCGCCTAAGAGATTAAATTACGAAATCCCATTATTATTTTATCTAATCGCGCAGCACCGTCATAAAATATTATTAAAAATAATTATATGGTTTTGTGTAAATCTATAATTTATAAATATATAAATGAATTAGCCTAATCGAAAATATGGTTAAATAATTTTTTTAATTATCGTAGAAAAAAAATAAAGAAAATGAGCAAAAAAAAAAAAATTAGTTTAGTTTTTTACTCTGAACTTTCTTCACTTTATATTATATAGTAAATATACGATAGCCGGGAGGTGACATAACAGGACACCTAAAGCTATAACGCCCAAAAGCTCAAAACCATCTTAAAACCGCTAAAATTATAGGACATTTTTTATTGTTTGAGTCTTTGCTAAAAACCGTTAAAAAACAATAAAATATATTTTATACAAATCTTCTGCTGCGTCGGTTTTAGAATTATAATAAAAGCTTTTGGGCGTTATGTCTTTACTTTGGGTCATATGTCATGCTATTTCTGCATACTGAGAACATCTCACATATAATAACGGTTAACCTTGAAAAAATCTAGCTCTAGTTATTTGATGAAAACATTAAAAGTCATTGAATTGTAGTTGTTATTATACAATTTTATTAAATAAAAAAAAAACAATTCTTTGATATGAAAATTATTCGCATACATTTACTAAAATCAATAAAATCAATGTATAGGTTATGGATACAACATTTCTCTCCGTCTTTTACTCTTAGACGTCAGAGCATATGGCATCCACAAATATCCGCCATCGCTCTCTATTTCTTGCCAAATCTTTGAGGTTACGCCATTCTTTCCCCTCAGCTTTAGATTCTTGCAACGAAGCCTTGGGTCGACCAGATCTGTGTTTACCGATAATCGATCAACGCTCAAATAAAATTGGTTTTGATCGAATCGAAATATTTTTTATTCTGATTTGATAAAAATTTGTCTGATTTTGATTCGAACAGAATTTGATTTAAAATAAATTCTTGATCGAATAAAAGAAGATTTTTGATCAAAGAGAAACCTGAAGAAAAAGAAAAACCAATTGAAAAAAAACCTATTTTATTTATTTACAATAATTTAAAAAAAATTATCAACATTTAATAATTTAATAAATTATACTGGAACAATGCCACCATCGCCACTCTCTTCGGCAACCCAATGTCTAACAATCTCTGTAATTTGATAACGAAGATCTACCAAGTTTTGGTGATCACCTTCGGCTGACAAAGCTAAATCTTGAGCTTGACCAGCGCCTACAGAATAAAGTTTGAGCAAATGTAAAAATAAAGTACAAATAAAATGTAACCTCTTGTAATGAAAACAGGTGATGAAGGATTTGGTGATTCGAGAACACCAAGTGATCTCCATGGATCCATTTCACCGTGTGTATAGACAACATTGGTAACATCACTCAATGAATGTCCGCCAAAAATTGTGTTAAAACGTTCGATATTTTCATTGATAACGGCCTCGGTGAATCTAAAATCAATAAGTTTGGATATTTTTTTCATAAAACATATCGGCAACGGCTAACCTTTCGCCAAAAATATCAGCGCAAGCTTTGTAGAAAATGTCTACAGGGAAACGATTTCCAAAAGGTTGGAATGTAGAATTGGATGAATGATACCAACCGAATTGAGTGCATGATTGATACGAATATTGACGGAAACCGGAGATAACTGCTTCAGAATCCCACTCAATTGCCCGTTCTCGTTCAACTAGTTGTTCATATTCAATTTCAATACATTCTTCATCGGCTAAAATTCCTTGAATTATGAGAGCAATTGCATGAGCATCAGTTTCAGCTACATCATCTGTAACAACGTTACAGATATATTCAATTTCTTCGGGTCTAAAATAAAAATTATGTTACTAGAAAAATTAGATAAAACTTAAACAAAGCTTACGTGGACCATTGAGCAATAAGAGCATAAAATTCAGAGACTCCACTGAAGAAAACGGAAATATCGAATTCACCAGTAATGTCAGTACATAATCTAAATATGTTTGTTACTTCCGATGCTTGTCCATTGTCGAGTAATTGTCCGATTTCTGCAAAACCACGTTCAAGACGACCATAACATTCTTCACCACCATATTGACGGTAAACAGCTCCGGTAATTTCTTTATATTGAGCATGATCAACCAGACCTAAGACCGGTGCACTGGATGCCCAGACACCAAGAGCAAGATGTGGGAATTTCTGACGGAACCATACAGCTAAACTTGCCGAATAATGAGCACCAACCAAAATAACAGGTGAATCTTCAGCACCAGGTGTTACATGATGTTGTTTTATATGTGAAATAAAATTAGCAATATCAGCTAACACTTGTGGAACCGATAAGAACTGTAAATTTTCATCGCTTACGTTTCTGAACAAAAAGATATCGTTTTAATTGAATACCACTTGACATTTAAGAAGAACTTACTCAGTTGGATAGGTTTGACCGTAGTAACGATGTTCCAAATAAAATATATAACCGAATAATTCACGAGCCATTTGAGCCATATGACTTTCGGTCAAACGATATGGTGTGATTTCCCATTCACCTCCCAAGAATAGGAAAATTGGACCACCTGTATGAAAGAATTCACCATTTTGATAGTATCTTTGTTCAAAGGTGTCAAAGTTTTGTGGATTAAAATTATCAACACGTTGTGTGATGGTACTTAAAACTACTGATTTTGGTACTGGACCCGGATTTTCTGGTTCTGAAAAGGGGTCACGTCTGCTCATGAATTTTGTATATTTGGTGCTCTTTGCTGCTTCCGATGAGACCGCTAAGACCACAAAAGTGGCTAATAAAATAATTAATTTTGCCATATTTTCAAATATTTCCTATAACAAAATTAACAATTGTTAATCACTAAGATAATTGAAAATTTGATCAAATTAAACGGTTTATAGTATTCACTTATTGAAAATCATAAAATATTATTACCTATCCTTTTGAGTTTTAAGAAATATCTAAGTGAGCTTTACACAAAACATCGATATTTATATGAAAGATAAAAGCTATCATATAATTTTTTGGTGATAACAATATATTCTACTGGGTAAGATTTTCGAATTATTTGTAAGCCTTTGCACGATGTCACAATTTAGTAAGAGTTAATTATTTTGTTATGTGAATAATATTGTTCGAAATTTTAAATGAGCTAACCGTTAAGAGAAGCTATGATACTATTAGGGAGGGTTCTCGACCCACTGATCATGCGAAACCTGTGCGGCCAGTTGCTATATGAATAAAGACACCACGATTAAAATTCATCTGCGGCATTAGACAGATAAAATAAATAAATAATCCGTGTATTGATGTGCCTTTGCTTTGGAGTAAAATAACTAGTTATTTTGAAGAAATAATAAAATAAAATAGTGAACATATATTTTCAGTTGTTTCTATTTAAATAATAAATTTATAAATATTTTTTTGGGAAACTCAGAAAAACCCGAAATTAGCTATATCACAGAGAAGAATTTATCTAGATTCTGTTCTCTGTGGCAATATTTAAGATGATTTATACAGGAACGATTCCACCATCTCCACTTTGTTCAGCCAACCAGTGTCGTACAATTTCTGTTATCCGATTACGATGATCAACGAGTTCTTGTCGATCATTTTCTCTTGACATTGCCAAATCAGAAGCTTGTGCAGAACCTGTACAAAATATAGACGTTAAAAAATGCTTACATTTAGCTAAAAAAATGAAACCTTTTAAGATGAAAACTGGAGATGCAGAATTTTGTGATTCTTGCATGCCAAGTGATCTCCATGGATCCATATCACCGTGAGTGTAGATAATGTTTGTAACATCACCTAGTGAAAAACCACCATAGTTTCCATTAAATCGCTCTACGTTTTCTTTGATGACAGCTTCAGTAAAGCTGCGATAAAGGTAAATTGTAAATTTGTATATCAATTAAAAATAAGCGCACTTGACAAACCTTTCACCAAAAACATCTGCACAAGCTTTGTAGAAAATGTCTACTGGAAATCGATTGCCAAAAGGCTGGAATGTTGAATTGGATGAATGATACCATCCAAGTTGAGTACATTCTTGGTAGGAAAATTGTCGAAAACCAGAAGTGACTGCTGGTGCGTCCCATTCAATTGCTCTATCTCGTTCAACCAGTATTTCATATTCGGCTTCAATGCAATCGTCCTCGTCTAAAAGCAGTCGCAAAATCAACGCAATTGCATGAGCATCAGTTTCGGCAAAATTGTTTGTTACAAGTTGGCAAACACCTTGAATAGAGGCGGGTCTGTAAAATGTATTGACATAAAAATTGTTTAGAAAAGTTAAAGTATAACTCACGTAGCAACTTGGGCAACAAATGCATAAAATTCACTAATGATACTAAAGAATACTGATATATCAAAATCGCCAACAATGTCAGTACACAAACTAAATATGTTGGAAACTTCTGCTGCCTGTCCATTATCCAAAAGTTCACCGATTTCTGCAAAACCACGTTCCAGACGATCATAACAGCCTTCACTACCATACTGCCGATAAACAGCTCCAGTAATTTCTTTATATTGGAAATGATCAACAAGACCCAAAACTGGTGCACTGGATGCCCAAACACCAAGAGCAAGATGGGGATATTTTTGCCGAAACCAAATGGCTAAACTAGCCGAGTAATGGGCACCAACGAGTATGACAGATGAATTTTCAGCTCCTGGATTTACATCGGTTCGTTTAATGTGCGTTATAAAGTGGGCTACATCAGCAAGTGCTTGTGCAACCGATAAGAACAACAGATTTTCATTGCTGGTATTTCTAAAAAAATTAAATTATAGAAAAAGGTGATTTTTTTTTATTGACACTAACGGAGTTGGATATGTTTGTCCATAGTAACGATGTTCCAAATAGAAAATATTTCCAAATAGTTCTCGTGCCATTTGAGCCATGTGACTTTCTGTCAAACGAAATGGTGTGATTTCCCATTCGCCTCCCAGAAATAGAAATATTGGACCACCTGCATGAAAGAATTCATCATTTTGATAGTATCTTTGTTCGAAGGTTTCGAAATTTTGTGGATTAAAATTGTCCAGGCGTTGTGTTATTGTTTTTAAAACTACCGATTTTGGTGTGGGTCCTGCATTTTCCGGTTCTACAAATGGATCAAACCTTGTAAATTTTGCGTTTTTAAACGATTCGGATAAACCGGTTAAAACCAAGAACGAAGTTATCCACAATATAATTCTAGCCATGCCCAAAAGTTATATCTGCGTAAATAAATAAATTATATAATTTAAATATTGGTAACTGCTTTATTAAATAAGATTACTTACTGTTCTCTATAAATTTCGGAAATAATTGAACAATCTTGTTTTAATAAATTAGTTTTTATGCCGCAGATACTAGGTATATAGACGGCTAAAATGATAGCAAAGTCACGTACATAATATAAGTTTTAACAAAAATAAAATTAAAAAAAAAACCCACCTGATATAACATATGAATAGGTATATATTATAAGAGTTCTTATCGCATATATATGTTTATCCCATTTATGAACTGGATTTAACATTTATATATGTTATCTAATATTTGCTATTGCCATAGCTAAATAATCTTAAAGTATAGCCGTCAATAGTATAGTATTTTTAACAAGATTGTCTTCAGATGGAAAGGACTTGAGTTGTTTGCTTTTATTATTCAATAAAAAAAATCCATATATACCTAATACCTAGTTATATATTAATTAATTAATTTAGGACCAAATGTTCAAATTACCGGGACCATGTTTTTTTTCTCGTTTTACGCTGCCCTGATTCAGAAAAACTAAAAAATAAAAAATGTCTGTCCGTCCGTGCGTCCGTCCACAAAATATCAGACACCAGAAAGTTTTACAACTATCGAGGGATTTGTTGAGGATGAGTTATTAGTGGTCCCATACTCTGGGATTGCATTAGAAGTCTCTAGGCCAAAGATGAATACATACGATTTTTTTAATATCCGAAAAATATGAATAATATACAGAAAGTTTTTTACCAGTTGTCGGATTTGGCCAATTTTTAGTATGGAAGAGATATTATGGGATTGCATTTGGAGTCAATAGATCAAAGCGGAGGGGAGGCTTCCAATTTCCATACGATTTTTTTGCTAAAGATAATTTATAAATATGAGCAATGAGCATATAGTAAAAGTTTTATCCGGTAAATGGATTGGCCTGAAATATATGTGCATATAAATAATAGAGCTATAGGCATTCTTGCTCACTTCTGACGTCACGACATAGGAGTGAACGATACATACATTTTTTAAAGGGGGGAATGTGAGGATGGTCATAAGTGTTTGGTCAATTGTTTTAGTGGTAAGTTTTAAGTGTCCTTATTTACTCTGGGATATCATCTGGGGTTTCTAGGTTAAAGAATTATCTGTTGTTGTTGCAAATATCTAATAGTTCACATTTTTTGTTCAAAAATGTGAACTAATAAAGAATGTTTTGATTTGTGTCAGTTTTCGAATGTTAAAATATAGTAAAAGCAGCATTCATGTTATGCTGTGGGCTCTCAGACCGATTTTAGCTATTCAAACAGACGCAAAAAAACCAAATCATTTATGGAGTTTTTTTACGTAAATAGTCAAAGTATCAATTTAAGTCAAAATCAGCAAATTCTTGGGACCGATTTTGTATGCGTTCTATGATGACCCGTTTCAGAAAAAATGTACAAAAAAGTGTCCGTCTGTCTGCCGTAAAAATAGCTGATACAGAAAGTTTTACACCAGTGAACGCGGTTTTGATGTGGATAATTTTTGTAAAAATGACTCAATGAAAATATAGATAGTTTTTAACCAGTTTCAACGGATTTGGGCAAATTTTAGTGGGTTGAGTTTTTATAGTCAGCGTTATTTTTAAACTTTGTTTTTATTAACGTCGAACGTTCTATTCTTGACCTTTTTTCTGCAGAGCAGCATACAGTATTTACAAAAACGCTCTTTTTGTTCAAATATATAAAAGATATTAGTAAATTCTTTCAAAATTTTTATTAATAATAATTAAAACAAAAAGGATCGCATGTGGCCTAAATTGTGGTCCTATTTTTTTCTGGCAATTTTTAATTTGTTCCTATTCTGGTCCTATTTTTTAAATGGAAATGCTCAATAACTAAAAAATAGGTCCGATATAGGACATAGTACATCCTATTTCAGACCTATTTTTAAGTTATTATATCTTGAGCATTTCCATATAAAAAATAGGATTAGAATATAAATTTGTGTTTCTATTCTGATCCTACTTAATAAAAAAATAAATAAATAAAGAATTAATAATATATAATTAAGTCAAAAAGATTATCTTATTTATTAGGATTTGAGAAAAAATTAAAAAAATAATAACTTAAGAAATATCTTACAAACACTAGTTTTAGCATCGGTAGCCCTTAACTAAATTATCGAACAAATTGCTTATTTTTCAAAACTCCTGACAATATGATGAATCAAATTATTAAAAATAATAATAAAATAATTTGAAAAGAACTTATTGAACCTGTTATACATTTATTTAGGCAAAGTATTAATTAATACAAAACCAAACGAATTGAACCGATTAAGCTTATTTAAACGTATTTAGTAAAATAGGACCAGCATAGGTGATAAAGGACGAAATATAAAATAAAATGTAACTATAATATAGGAAATGATATAAAATGTGGCGTCATTATTTTATCTCATTCATTCTGTTGATTAAAAAATAAATGTAGGTATTTGTATTTTTTTTAATATTTATTAAATTCAAATAAAACAAGATCATATAATACGTAATATCCATACATAGTATAAAATATAAATATTGTACATAAAGATTAAATTTGTCTTCTCTAATCTTTGATTTTTCTTATCATTAAAAATAACACGATAATTTAACCATTTTTAAGTCAGTTCTAATCTGGCAGTAAAAGTATATACATAAATGTAATATATAATATATTAGGTAAATAATTTCATGTCTATGCTGGAGCAATACCACCATCGCCATTCCGTTCGGACAACCAATGTCTTACAATTTCTGTTATTTGATATCGCAGATCAATAATATTTTGATGATCACCTTCGGTTGACAAATCTGAATCAAAAGCCTGACCAGCGCCTAAACCAAGTTGGATCATAATTATAAAAACACAAATTTACAAAAAAAAAAGCTATTAACCTCTAGTAATGAAAACAGGTGATGACGGATTTGGTGATTCTAGAACTCCAAGTGATCTCCATGGATCCATTTCACCGTGTGTATAGACAATATTTGTTACATCACTTAGTGCGTGTCCACCGAATTGTGCATTAAATCGATCTACATTTTCTTTAATAACCTCTTCAGTGAAACTGTAATAGAAAGGTTTTGCAAGCCGTTTAATGAGTGTTCCTATATTACAAACCTCGCACCAAATAAATCGGAACACATTTTATAAAATGTTTCAACTTGGAAACGATTTCCGAACGGTTGGAATGTGGAATTTGATGAATGATACCAACCAAATTCTGTACACGATTGGTAAGTATATTGACGCGTACCAAATGCCACGGTTAAATCGTTCCATTCGATCTTGCTGTCTCTTTCGATAATTGCCTCGTAATCCATATCAATACATTCTTGATTTTCGATAATATTCCGCAAAATAAGCGCAATCGCATGAGCATCAGTTTCGGCAATGTCATCTATTACCAATTCACATACTTCTTGAATAGCTTCCGGTCTAAAATTTAAAACTATAAGAAAAGAAAAATACAAAATACTGGTCAGACTTACGTGGAAAATTGTGCAACAATTGCATAAAATTCACTAATTTCACTGAAGAAAACCGAACTGTCGAATTCGTTTTTAATATCAGTACATAAGTGGAATATTTTCGTTACTTCGGCGGTTTGTCCATCATCAAGCAATTGTCCAAGTTCTGCAAATCCACGTTCCAAGCGACCATAACATTCTTCACCTCCATAGTACCGATAAACAGCGCCAGCGATTTCTTTGTATTGTAAATGGTCAACAAGGCCCAAAACTGGAGCGCTTGATGCCCAGACACCAAGAGCCAAATGCGGATATTTTTGACGGAACCAAACGGCTAAACTAGCCGCGTAATGAGCACCAACAAGTATGACAGGTGAATTTTCAGCACCTGCATTTACATCGGGTCGTTTAATGTGTGTTATGAAATGAGCAACATCAGCCAAAGCTTGTGTCACTGATAAGAAACTCAAATTTTCATAACTGACATTTCTAAGGCAGAGAAAATAATATTAAAATTATAATTTCATAAAATACGTATGCCAAACTAACTGCGTTGGCTGAGTTAGACCATAGAAACGGTGCTCCAAATAGAAAATATTTCCAAATAGTTCACGAGCCATTTGAGCCATGTGACTTTCTGTTAGACTGTATGGCGTTATTCCATTGCTTGATAACAATAGGAAAATTGGACCACCTGCGTGAAAGAACTCTGCATTTTGATAATATCTTTGTTCAAATGTGTCAAAATTTTGTGGATTGAAATTGTCCAGGCGCTGAGTAATTGTTTTTAAAACCACTGATTTCGGTGTTGGTCCAGCATTTTCCGTGTCGGAAAAATGGTTCCCGTTTAGAAATTGTCTGTAATGCGAATTAGACAATGCATCAGTCGAAACAGCGATAACCACGACCATCAATAGTAATAAGTTCTTCATTTTAGTTAAGTTGTTTTAAATATTTTTTTAATATTAATAATAAATTTTAGGCAAATATCTTTATATTTGCAGAAGCACAGTTTATTAAACAATCTAACTAGTTATAACAGCTTTGCAAAGATTTCCTCCATTTATATATTATACTACTAAGCCATGGAGTTTATATAGAATGGAGAAGGTATACATATTTTTTCTACTTAAAATTTAAAAATATTTTGTGCCGATTTGTTTAAATTAGTATACGTGAATTTTTCATTCGGCCATTTAAGTTCCGTGAAAATTGTAATTATTTACGTTTGCAGCAAAATTTATTTTTAATTTTATTTCCTTAAAATAATTCCGGGATCTGAGAAAAAATTATACCAAACGGTGCGTATTGAAGTGC